>PVKN010020879.1:0-15760 GCA_004027915.1 Capromys pilorides
GCGGGGGGAACGACGACACAGTTTCAAAAGCTTTCTCCTAAATTATCAACTGTTACATATTTCTCAACAAATCATGAATGCTACTTTCTTACAGAGAGATCTTCCGATTGTTTTCTTCCATGTTTGTCGAGAAAAACTCTAGCTATAATTTAATTATACCAAAGTGAAGAGTAAAAAAATATAGTACAAAGTACTTCCTATCAGATTTAGACTAAGAAAAAAGGCAGGATAGTTTTAATTATTACATTTTCTTATATTCCTGAGGAGCATCAATTAAATTTCTATAGACTTGTGTAGAAAGCTAAATCCTCTTCATCTGCAACTCTGATGTTGTCTCCCTTCTTTCTACTATGACAAGTCCAGTTGGGCCTTGAGTCAGAATGTGGCTGTGACTGTTTTGGAATAGTGCAGTGTCTCTCACGACTTAGGGTCCTTTTCCAACCACTACTTAATTTCCATTTAGTCTGAACAAGTACACAGTGATCCACCTCAAGCCTGCACACTAAACTCAATACAGGCTGAAGCGTGCCTCAGCTTCTACCTACGCAGCGTTATACAGGCTACTTGTAGCTTTTGAAGTCAGGGCCATCATCATTCCCTGTCTTGGCCTTAAGCAAGTTCTTCCCTCTGAACCTCCAGTTATTTGCCTCTTTTACAAGCAGTTCCTGGGAAAGTGCCTAGTAAAATGTAAAGCCTTCACAAATGGTAGTTTTCATGGTCAATAGTGGCTTGTAAAAATACCAAGCCAGATTGAGAGGTTGACTTTGAGGAAATACATGCCTGTGGTAAAGACAATGATGCCCACTACGTAGGACATCTGTTCCTTCTCCTTCCAGTGCTGTTAGGATGAGTCATGTGATAGCTCTTACTAGTAAGTTGTGGACACAAGTAAATGCTGTCACATTTAGGCCAATGTACAGAAAATCTGATACAAGATCTTCTGGCTGTGTCTTTTCTTGGCATGTTGAACTGAGGAGGCCATGAGTAGCAAGTGACAGTTATTGCTACAAGATGTCATAGATGCTGCCCTCAACCTAGGTCCCAGACCAACTATAGGGATGGCAACACACCCAACTCTGCTAGAGATGTAGTTATCAAGAAACAAACCTTTACAAGTGAGCCCATCAGAAAACAATATTGCTGGAGTACATGTATTGCATTCTCAACCAAATAATTAAGTCTTAAGACTAGAAATTCCAATAACTGCCTCATTAGTCTTAGGTGCCATACTTTTGCAAGTTTTCTCCCATACTGGTAGATGAGAAGAGCAATATGCAGGGATGGCTACACCACAGCACCCTGGATGTCCTCACATGGGTTATGCAGTCCAAGCTTAACCAGCATGGTCTGAGGGATGATGGCTTGGAGCTCATCCTGAGATGAAGGGACATGTACATCCTTGTGCAAGGCCACCAGGAGGCAGCTTCTCACCCATTTCCCCATCTCATGGGAGACTGTGACAAGAACTTTCCCATTCATTTTCCTTGTTTCTTTTGAGCACAGGGTTTTGTACTTTGTACCCTGCTTCTTAGGGCACAGCTATGAGTTTCTGTGTCTATAAAACTACTTGAATGTAACTCAGAAGTAGCACCTCTAGAACAGAGTGGTCCATCTCTCTTACCACATGTCATCTGGTCTTACCAGGTTGGTGTCATTCTACGCTAGACCAGGGAAGCCAGAAGCTAATTCCATACAGATCCTCTTTTCCCTGCCTGTAATAATAAATCTCTTGGACTTGTCACTGCCTTACTGGCCAAATGTAAAGCAATGACCCTCCACTTCTATGGAAGTGTGGAGAGCCTGATTAGTCACTACACAGCTGCCTAGGCACTTCTTCCGCATGTAATCTAAGGTGATGCTTAGGATAACCATCAGTTACTCAGCCTCAAAATGTTTTGGGCAGACTATTCTTTTGTTTGAGTGAATGAAATGAACTAAATGGAGCCCTAGTATGACTATACCTTTCCAATCTGAAGTGGGAGAGAAATAAACAAAGCTGAACTCCAATCATTTTGGCTTCTGGAACATCTTACAAAGTTAGCATTAGGTTTACAAACCTTTGGAGGTTGTAGTACTCAAAGCTTCATTTTAGACACTTGGTGGTATAGCCTAGTGAAATTTGAAGTCTGCTAAGTGGTAGCCATGGACTGTGGCAGAACCCATAAGAGAAAGTCAATATACCAGCTAACCTACAAGGAAACAATTTGTGGCATGTTGTATTTTTATCTTTACAGTGAACCAGAAATAGTACCAGATGGATAGATAATATATACCACTAAGATAAATAACCTCTTTCAAGGTAAATAACAATAATGCTAATGATAAGTTCTTGAATATTAATACATGCAAATGATTTGTGAATGTGATTACTAACTAGTAAATACAAAAAGTCATAGAAGGAAAAAAGTGTTCACAAAGATAAATAGGATTGTGTTTTAGACCAAAAGTTCTCCATCATGGGCACTGTTTCTGACTTAGCAGAGAAGACCAAACATATAACCTGGTTCCTGAGTCCGTGTATGGGAGTAGACTCATATAGCATTTTATGACTGGTAACTAATATACTTACCAAAACGGAAAAACTACACAGAATATCACTCTTGGCAATTACACAGCATGGCCATGCCTTACAGTACCACGAAGTATTATAAGACAATTTTGCTTCTCCCAAGTTTTCATACATCCTATTGAGGGTAAAAATCATCAGGACATACTGTGATGATTTTAAGGGAGAGATTTTCTCAGAAAGATAAAGAAAACAAATTTTTTTCTTTTCTGGAACCGGGAATCGAACTCAGGACCTTGCATTTGCCAGGCAGGAACCCTGAGCTATCTCTCTGGCCCCAAGAAAAAATCTATTAAAGTGGTATTATTTCTTGGGCTGGCTAGATAGCTCAGTGAACTAATGCATCTGCCTAGGCAGAGTGCAGTGGCAGGGGTTCAATACCCACATATCATGCAGGCCCTGTCCCTGAGGCATGCTGAGGCAGTAAATGAGACTAGGCATGGTGGCATGCACCTGTAACCCCAGTACTTGGGAGGTTGAAAATAGGAGGATTACTATGAGTCCAATCTATGTAGTGAGACCCTGTCGTATCTGCAGAGCCTGTACCAAATGCATTTTTTAAAAAGTGATGCTATTTCTGGAGGAGAGAACATAGCCTTCATAGGAATTGGAAATAAACTTTTTAAGAAGATGATTCTGTTCAAACAATTGTGAGAAAAATCTGTGTCTTTAGTACAGATGATGGTGATAGCTGCATATTGATAAAGCCACAGTGCACACTGATGAAACACTTCAATATCTGTGTAATTCTGAAAGAAATAACCTAGTATTTCAAGCAGAAACTAACAGAACCAACTAAAAAGAATCTGTTACATGTTCCTTTTGTTATTTTCTAAAATATAATGTTTATAAGTCTTTTTCTGTGGCAGGCACAATGGAGGCAGGAAAAATACAAAGATGAGAGGGATATATCTCCAGTCAGTCCATGTCTTGGTCCCGTTTCTCCCTTGAAGCTCCATCTCCACGCTTCCATGGTTTCTATAGCAACCAGTTGTGTTTAATTAAAAGGCTTTTGGTATCAGCAACCACAGAAATAATGAGTTAGGAAAGTAACCCTAATGAGCATCAAACTATTAAGCCAATAGCTGGAGAACATGAGAATTACACAGTGCTCAAAGTATTGACGCACAGAATGCACCTGCATTACATAGAATACAATCTCCACAATGAAGAAATCTAATGGGATGCCAGTTTAACCAGAAATCAATGTCAGCATCACCAATAATGGGCCAAGTTAAGATTATGTGGCTCTAAAGGACAAGCATTGCCTGCATGGAACTCGGGGAAAAATAATTAACATAACCAAAGTAATAATAAACATAATCAAAATCAAAGAAATAGACAAATAGAATGGTGGAACACTGTAGCAAACAAATGACCTGAATTTCTCAACACCAACCTGGACTGTTATACAAGAAAAAAATATATTAGGGGAACTCGGAGATTAAAGAAGACCAAGGAGAAGAAATTAAAGACCATGCATGATTCTTAAGCAATAATGGAGATTTATTGGGCCTACTGGTGAAATCTCAGTATGCACTGTGCACTAAACAGTATATTGTATTGGTGTCAAGTCCCTTGGTAATTAATAGTTTTGTGACTACACAGGTACAAGTCTTTGTTTCTATGTAAGAATGCTAAAATACATGGGTGAAAGAGCATATCAAATGACTTACAAAAACAGCCTATACACACACGCGCGCACACACACACACACACACACACACACATACACACACCATTTACCATATAAATGAGGGAAAAATGGCAAAATGTTGACAAGTGATAAATTCAGATAAAAAACATTGTACTACCTTCACAACTCTTGTCTAATTTGAAATCTTTCACTAAAAATAAAATTGGAGAAGAGGGGGGGTGGAACCTGAAAGCTATAAGCTGTTTGGTCACAGTTGGGGATCATGATAAACAGCAATGCTAAGCAAAGGGCTCACTGGATAGAACTGAGGTTTTTGGTTTCTTAAGCCCCTGGATGACAGAGCTGGGCCTCATCTTAAGACAGGACAGTCAGAAAAGTGCATTGCTAGTTTGGAATGAGTCAGTATTCTTCAACTGCCATGTCCAAGGAAATATGTGTATTTTAATCATACTTAAAATAAGTGCAATTCAGCCAATGGACAATTCATTTGTTACACAGGCCAGTGAAATGCAGCTCATAAGCCACTAGTGAAACACTATGAACCAGCCAGTAGCTGATTTCAGGGACAGTATCTATACAGCTTGGGAGAGTGCATGTACCGGTTTCCCCACACAGGGCCATGGCTTTACTGGGAAACCATATATAAGGCTTTAATTTTTTTTTTCTTTTGCGTTACAAAACTTCTGCTGAATAGTTAAGAACATACACCTTAAAATTCTAGCCAAAGTCTATACATTAATTAATTCATTCTGTGTTAAAGAAAATTCATGATTTATAAATAATATTTCGATAACTAAAAGGAGAAAAAAAAGGGCTGGCCTGATAGTTCAGTGGACTAAAGCACCTACTTAGGCAGAGCACAGCAGCCAGGGTTTGAGCCCCAGCATGTCGTGCCAGCCCTACTCACAGGGTGCACTGAGACAGCGATAGAGACTGGGCATGGTGGTGCGCGCCTGTAATCCCACTGCTTGAGAGGTTGAAAACAGAATCACTATGAGATCAACCTATGTATTGAGACCCTGTAGACCCTTTCTTAAATACAGAAACGTACATACATACATACATACATACATACGCCATATTCCGTAAAGCAACAATTACTCTAGGCCCAGATTTCCACCCTCTCTCACTGCCCTTTGCACCTGGAGCAAACACTGAGCTGTTCCCACGGGAGTCTCCACTGCTTCCCCACCTGGTCCCGAATGTCTGCTGCTCACATCATCTGCTTTCCTTATCACTGCCCAGCAGCCTTTCAGGCTGTGTCTACACTGTGCAGAGTCAGGGCCACACTACAAAGTGGTTACTTTTGCTTACAGTTTATCCAGTGATGATGTAAGCAAGTGTCTTATGCAAAAGTAGTTGAGCAAACACCAACAAATATAAAATTCATAAAATAATATTCTGCTTCTCTCACAGATCAAAAGGAGTATCTCTATTAAAGTTAAAATCAAAACAATTCTCCCTTTATCTTTTATAGTTCAATTATGGTATGAAATAAATAGGCAGTTTTATTACTCAGGAAAAAGTTGAAGTTGGAGACAGTCTTCCCTTTTCATACTTCAGAAAATTTAATCCTCTATTTCCATTCCTCCAGCCCCAACTTACATATTCTGTATGATCTCATATATGGCATTTAGCACTTTCTAAATAAATAATCTATAGTGGCATTTTCATATCATACTTTTAATTTGGCATAAAGAAACATATTTCAGGCCTCCATTGTGCCTGCCACAGAAAAAGACCTACAAACATATTTTATTTTAGTGTAGAGCTGATCAACATAAATAAAAATGTATTTGGTGGTCCTTCACATATTCTTATCATTCTAAAAATACAATATATACCATATGCAAATATTTATATATAGAGAGGGATTACATAATATTTCAAAGCATTCAGATTATATGACTCAAAAATTTGCCTTTCCATTAAGAATATGGAGCCTTACATGGTATTATCTTGCCATACGAAACTCAGAACTAGATTCAAGGGCCGGTCAGATAGTTCAGCAGACTAAAGTGCCTGCTTAGGGTTTGATCCCCGGCACCACAAGCCCTGCCAGCCCCATCCCCAGGGCACTCTGAGATAGTGATTGAGACTGGGTGTGGGGGTGCACACTTATAATCCCAGTGCTTGGGGAGGCTGAAAACAGGAGGATCACTACAAGCCTGATCTACATAGCGAGACCCTGCAGATCTTGTACTAATACATAAAAAGAGAAAGAACTAGATTCATCAAGGTTCTGCTCACACAGTTGTTTCTTTGTATCATCAATTTGTCAAACATGTGCATGGAGCTCTTCTAATAGCAATTCTTGAAAAGCTAGCAGTGTGGGCAGACACTCTAAGGAGGATTTGGTCCATTCAAGTCTCTTGGTGGTGTAAGGAAAACATCTTCACTAGCCATGGTCCCACTGCAGAGGGAAGGCAAAACCAAGACTTACATAAGGAGGTGAGTCATGCAAGACAGCATCTGACAAGAAATAGATTTTGAGAGTGTCGTCATCCACAGAGAAGAGTGTCCCCAGACAGGGAAGTTGGGGAAGAACCCACAATCGATAGGGACTCCTATGAGTTGAGGATGGTGCTGGGGAAAGCACTGGGTTGGACCATGAGGGAAGGAAACGTAAACAGAGACAGGAGTGAAATGTAAAGGAAGACATGCAGCGTGGAATATGGGCATGGAGGCAAAATGAAACTTTTGGACACATAGATTCAACAAAATAAAAATATATTTGGGTCGAGGTATCACATTCAAATGGATTTTCATGAAAGAAAGAAATGACATAGACTAAAGGTAGATACCACTAAAGCCCCAGAAAGCTGGAAGGAAAAACAAGCAGTAGGGACAAATGCACTCTCAGTGGTCAGAAGCAGCAGTGATTCCCAGCAATTCTGTGCTCAGCTTTCCTTAAAACAACAAGCCATCCAAAGAGAAGTCAGTGTGCTCGGAGCTCTCACTGTGATGGGAAAAATCTCAGCCAGCGGTGATAGGAGCTGACTAGTCAGACTTGGCAGACATCTGTGCTGCGAACAGAGTCAACAGGAAGCTTCACATGTTGGGAGGCTGAGCTACTGCGAACCACAGAAAAATAATCTAGACAAAGGTGTTCATGGCCACTGTCAAGAGTCTGACTGCAAAAGGGCAGCTGTCGCAAAACAGCCCTAATTCCAAACTGTTCTTTATCTGACTTTCCCAAACTCTGTTTTCTAGTTAATTCTTTTCTATTATGTTTTATGTGGGAAGGGAGAGGATAGAGAGCACAGGCTGCTGATGGTAGAGCTGCTACTATGTGTTGTCACTCTGGACGGAACCTGTCATGGCAGGCCCATGGTCACCAAATTCAAACACTGCATCTATATGTGAGCACACAGTACTCACTTCGGCAGCACAATGCAGGCACATAAGCCAGGGCTTCAGCTGAAGACCTCTTATTAAATACTTCCCAAGTAGACTACGCATATACTCCATGTTCACTTACTACATAGGGAAGTCAAGAAGTTCCTTACACTGTACTAATTAAAATATGTAATTCTCACTCAGTTGAGGCCTAGATCTAACCTACAATGCTTAAAAATAATTACAGAAAAAATTAACTAGCTTTGATTTTTTTGTTATTGTTGACAAACTTTTTCTTCTCTCTCTCTCTCTCTCTCTCTCTCTCTCTCTCTCTCTCTCTCTCTCTCTCTCTCTCACCAGAAATATCAATTCTAGGTCACAGAAATTAGTGAAATCTGGTTTTCCTCAAATCTTAACCCAGCACACAAAGCTACTCATCATGGACAAAGCAAGTAAAAGTTTTAAAAGGACAGAACTGACATGACTACCTTTAGTCTTGTGTATAAAAAGTGAAAACAGTCTCAGAATAGTTTGGGACCCACTGCAGCTCTCTAAGACCCTTATAAGGTCAAGCCACCTACACAATAACACAGTATTTCTCATCTTCCCTAATTCTATAGCAGAGTTTAGAAGAAGCTTCCAGGCACATGATGACGATGTCATCACTGTGTGCTAAAGAATCCTGTGTTCTTTCATCCTTGTTAAATTTATTCAAATTTCAAAAATTTGTCGTTGCTGTTAACAAATCCCCATTTACTGATACTGCAGTAAACTTTGATAGATATATTAAAGCTTGTCTGAATTCTTGATGTTTTAAAGAATGCAACAAGTTTCTGAGACCAAATTTTTACAAAGGGTAGTGGCTTCAGTAAGAAAGACCAAGCATTTGGAACTTTATTGAAGTTATGACTTTGTAACATGGTACCACACAATCAACAGTATGTTTAAAATAAAAACAAAAGTTTAGATTTCCTTCAGTTTTTTACTTGACATGATAGAGTCGTAGCAATTTTTAATGTTTCCCTCTCTGAACGTGTGTTTGCCAGTTCTCTTGAGGAGATTTTCTGATTTTTACAAATAAATTCTTTTTCTCAAATCCCATCTTCACAGCCAATCTCTAGGGCTCTCAGACACACACTTCCTTCCCTATTACTTGACTTCTCCACATGTGGTTACACCTTCAGTTTATTATTAATCTTTAATTGTTATTTACAGTGTGTCTTCTTTTTAAAAAAACTAAAGAGCTTCATCAAAAAAGATGGATGTTGCTGCCTCTCCTCCAGTGTCTTTCTGTGTCATCTGCCTGAAAAATGGGGCCACACACAGAAAGCCGGGAGCCCGGCCTGTTTTGTAGCTTCTCTGTCTGTAGAAGGTAGTCTGGGCTTAGCTAGAGTCTGAGACAGACACTGGCAAAGCTAGGTTGTTGTTTACAGGATTTGAACCCACCGAAGTGATGATGGTGAGATTTATATATATTATTTTTTCTTTCCCCTATAAGGAACACAGAAGGCATACCTGATGACCAAATCAATTAGTGAGTAAAGGACTATTAATTTAGAAATTTAAAAAAAAATTGAAGACAGAGAAAAATTAGAAGAGACCAAAACCATCTATTTGTCATAGTACATTAAATCTCATTCTGACCTTCCTGAAGGCCAGTGAGAGCAAAAGAAATAAGGGGATTCTCTTCCCCCACCATCTACTATAGATCAGTAGGGAGGCAGTATAAGCTAACCTTCTCCTTGGAAGCTGCAGTCGGAATTATCTGTTGAAGGATACATTGGAAATCACTCAAGATGCACCTGAAGCCAGGTGAAATTTAGAAGGGACTCACACCACCTATTCTGGAAGACAGAGCAGAGGCTTGGCCCTTGCTACCACCTCTGTCTCTCCCACCAAGAAGACTTGGACAGCAAATGCAAAGTCATTTTACCAGGAGAAATCAGAGAAATGTCAGAGAATTCAGTTTATTGACAGGAAATGCATTGAGGCTAGAAAGGTGAGGTCAACAGCGAAGGGTATTAAAAACCAGAGTTGAAAAATGAAGAATTTCAGTCGATTTCTTTCAGTATTCTGCATGAAAATGTTAATTATTTTTATTATTCCACACTATTGCTAAGTAATCTCTTGATAAATATTCATACTTAATATTTAAAATAATATATTTTTGAGCACTGCAATATCTGAAAGAATACTAACATCTTCTACACCTGGACTGTTTACACTGATAAAGAGAAGTGAAATCAGATACCATGCTCTATGGAGTGGCTACCACAACCAAAAGCAAAATCTTCCCATTTTTTGCAAAGAACCTATCAGGCACCTATGAAACATGTATGCTACCTGTGGAGGACCGCCTGACCAGCTCTCCTTGAAGGAAGGGTGACTGTCTCTATTTTAACTGAGCCTGAGCCTATTTCTTTTATTGATATGTACAGAGATGGCTAGGACTTTTGTTTATCCTTTCAATTGGCCTTAAGCAATGTATACTGGTCTAGCTGAGGTATTAGTGATAGTCTCTGAAGGTGACATGAGTGTTTCCTTGGTAACCTACACCTGCTGCTCCTTAACGTGAGCTGGGTGCAGACAGGACGAACAGCTAATGCTCTGTGCTGCCAGCTGGGAATGAGCCTTGAAACAGAGGCTGTGACTTCCTGGGGCTTGAAAGGTTACATCAAAGCTGAAGCAGGGGACTACCCAAAACACTAGATACTATCTCAATAGCATCATGCAGATTACTCTCTCTGCATATCCTCTCTGCATATGGCAGAGGTAAATGTAGGACCCCCACCTAACTTAACTCACAGTACTCACCTACCTCCCACAATTCTCAGTCATTCTTCCTTAAGCAACTCCTCCACTGAATAAAGCCAGGTGAGGCATAGGGGTAGCTTGCTTTTTGTTACAGAGAACCATCTTTGTGGCTGGACTTAGAGCCCCTTGGCTCTCCAATAATTATAAGTATGTTTTAGTGTCTTTATTTTCACCATAGGTTGCATGGCAATGCAACTAGAATTCTAGAACTAGACTAGAATTACCTTGGTGAGATTTCAATAACATAACTTTGGGATTACAAATATTGACTTCTCAGATCAAAACGAGGACCTGGAAGGGTCTCCTACACCACCCAGTTATTGTAATTCATGATCTGTTTCTCCAGATATCTTGTTAACTCAAACACAAAAGTGTCCCCCAAATCTCAACTTCCACTCACCACTCCCATGCATTAAAACTATTTCAGGGTGTGGAATGTAATAAAAATATAACCTAAAAACTTTATTCACAAATATGAAAAATATGTCACTATGTAGCAAAGGACAGATTTTTTTCAATTTAATGACTTTCACTGAAATCTTAATTCACATCGTAAGAGACATTGAGAACATTTTCCTTCAATTAATATTATACAAATAGTTTTCTGCAAAGTGCTTTTCTGTAAATATCAGCACACCATTATTATTATCCATTGGCTCATGGATGAAATATCTTCTGCATGCTTCCTAGAATGCAGAAAGCCAAGCTCACTTGCAAGGTCTACAGTGCATTTGCAACTCCACATGTATGTCCATGTAAGGTCACTAAATGCCTGTCACCTCTCATGTTCACAGACAAGAAAACTGATGCTCAGAGGTGCAGCTTGTTCAAGATCATATATAGGAATAAAAAGAAATCAAATTCAATTTTAGATCTGCCTAATCCCATAAGCTCATGCTGTTGCTCCAGCTGCACTCTCTTCATCTCAAGGATCTTCTCCCTACACAAGTGTGTCCCCTGAGACCAGTGACCCCAGAAACATTAACTGCAAAGATTCCCCAAGCACTTTGCCATGAGTGCAATAAGTTCTGATAGTAAAACAATATGAGAAACGATACTGTTTATTTACAAAAGAATTTAGAGAACAAAGCTCAATTCTATCTTCCTCTTTCATCATCAACTTCGTTGTAATTTAGATAAATAAAAGCTCAGTTACCTAGATTTTCATAGAGGGGTTGGCAGGAATTAAAAACAAACAAACAAACAAAAAAAACCACTTCAGTAGAAGCCTATCCACAAGGTCACCAAGTGTCACAGTCTCCAGCATTCATGTGACTTCCCACAGACCACATCTTTCCAACTATCACAAACCCAGCTCTCTGGGGAGTCTGGGGAAAAAAGAGAGAGAAGAGGAATTTTTTGCAGCACAGATTTACACTTTTGCTGCTTTTCCTAATGGCAACTCCAAATCAGAAAAAAGATAGCTCACGCTTAGCACATCTGATTTTAAAACTACATGTAAAATGAGATACACATTTTGTTTAAAATATGGGGCTTAAAAAAATCTGGGAGGCAATACAAAAAGTTAATATAAATAATCTCTGGATAATGGGATCAGCAATTATAAACTCTTGCAGTGTTTCTCTCTTTCCTCCTAGAAAAGATAAATTATTTTTGTAACAATAAAAGTGTCTATGCAACATACATGGCAATTTAATTTTTCAATTTTCAAATCTGGAAAACATTTGCAATGAGAGGGTAGTGGCTTGACTTCAAAACAGCAGCTTTCCTGATGGCCCGATACCTGGGGTAAGGCTGACGGTAAAAATGACAACCTACACAACCACTTGGATGTGCCTGTCCACATTGCTCTCTTCCCAGTAACCATCCAATGTGACAGGAGATATATGTGACAGAGGACTTTTGTGCAGGGTATTTTCCTCTCACAGGGTGACCTCTTTCCAGTTTCAGCAGCAATTTTGTTTGTTTGTTTGGTACAGGGTCTCACTTCACAGCTAGGACTCAGTGATCCTCCTGTCTCAGCTTCCCCAGTGCTGGGATTACAGGCATGTGCCACCACATTGGTTTTGGTGGCTGGCATGGTGCATCCAGGGTTCTGTGATATTGAGCGCTGAATCTAGGTCTTTGCATTTGCCAGTCAGGCACTTAAATTGCCAAACTATCTCCCCACCTTCCATCATCAATTTTAAAATTTCTAAAACACCCTTAGTGAACATAACAGCTTGCTTCTTCTAATGTGGTGACATTAAAAAAAAAAAAAAAAAAAACCTGCCTTCCTTTTATCAGCAGGAATGACACACTGCCCAGTTGCTTCATTTAGTAGCATCCCCTTCATGGCTCTAAAAACACTTGCTACTTTGGCTTTCACAAAATGCATATCACCAAATTCTGGTTTGTGACCCAAGTCTAGCAGCTCCCACAGGAGATATCTCTTTGAATATTCATGTCAGTGATTAACACTTACATACAAGGGTACTGGACCACAGTGTCCTTAAATGTACTTCTTGACCTTCAAGATGTACACAAACTTAACTTTTCCAAAGGGATCCAGCATTCTCTGAGCATGCTGCACCCGGTATGAGACTACACTTCAGGGAAAACCCCTTTGCAATCACACAAAATATTTTCAAAATGGATTAGAATGCAAATATTTAGAAAAAACTCAAGAGATTTTACCAGAAGGTAGTCTATGAATTCAAAACAAGTAGTATTGCCTCTAAGGATTTCAGGTTGTCCAATTTTGAAAAATTTATCTTTGTCATGATTTAGCACCTTTTTGCCAACTTTGGAGTTTAAAACAAAATTTAGTATTACTCATGACTAAAGACACAGAATAGCAGGCCTAGAAGGGCATTCAGGGATCCTCCACTTCAAATCACTCAGAAAGACTAGGAAATTATGGATGTGAGAGTGTAGGCGGCTGGATGGAAGACTCAGGGGTAGTGGTTTATGGATTTTCAGCAACGCTTACTCTCTTTTCCCTCTTACTCATCTCAAAAAGTAAAGGCCATAATTTTCCTTTTGTTAACAGACAGATATTCCCTAATAGAATATTTTTACAAGTAAAAATAATTCTAACGATGACACATTCATTTATAATTAAGTACATCTAACAGTGTAAAGTTCTCTTATGATTAAAAATACATCAGTAAGTTATAAAATAACCAATACATAGTCTTATAACCAAGCTAGAACCAGAGAAGTTAAAGAAGTCTCAATCTTTAAACAATGAGGACAAAGCACATTGAAAGGGGTAGATTGGTTACTTTGAAAGCTGTAATTCCACTCTCCTGATCTGGAGAATAAATCCCAAGAAGTTCTCTCTGAAAATGCATTTGCTTTAACAAATTTGAATGAGCTCAGGACCAGAGATGAGGGTTGCTCTGCTTCAAGTTGCTGGAGTCATCCTGCAACTTCATCCCTTCAAGAAGCCACAGAGTCTAGTCACCTGAGCAAATTTCTGGACTGAGAATCAGTCTCACCCCTCTCTACTAGGAACTACAGTGCCCAACTTGGCCTGTCCTCTCTGTCATAACCTTTGGCTACTACTTTTTAAGTAATGGTCTCAAGAGAATAGCTTTAACGGTTGACTCACTTGCCATTAACAAGAAAATGAAGCCATTCCTGCCTTCTGTGATTTGCTTAGAGTCTAACCACAAAGTTTCAACAATATGGTCTTAGATGTATAAAACGAGAAGTAACTGTTAAAAGCCTAGGATTTCCTGGCTTCTCACAGCTCTGAGAATTGTATTCATTCATTCTTCACTCTGGCAAAATATGGTTCCTGCCTGCCTGCTTAATTTGGCTGTCCGTCCTTCAAAGATTCATAACCTACTTTTGGAAATCCCATGCAAGAATCCTCTTCATAAAGTGAAGAGCAGTAAAGACTTGAGGCAGTCTAGGAAGTACTTCAGAGATAGCACTGCAACGAAGACAGGGTCTGCAGAAAGGGGAGAAGGGTCTCTAGGCTGAAGAGGGCAGTATCCTACATTACTGTAGCTTACAGCTACCATTGGACAACCTAGTCTTGTGTTATCCCCTTAAGAACAAAAGCACTTTACTACCATGGATTCCTAAGTGCTATGAAACTAGACCAGCAATTATATATTGCTCTGAAACTATAAAATGCAGCACAAATTCTAACAGCCATCAAGAACAAAACTGTTGTTGCTTTAGCTTGAAGTGGGGCTGAGCCATTCAGCCAGGGAGACAGATACAAGCTGCCTGAGGAAACAGGGACAAGCGGTGTAGAAGATTTAGTGTTTCTGTTTTAGTATTTACATCTTTGATTCATTCTGACTTTAGTACATGGTGATAAACATGGGCTTAGTTTTATTTACTTATTTTTTTTTTATTTGGTACAGAGTTTGCCACAGAGCTTGGACTAATAGTGACCTTCATATCTCAGCCTCCCCAGTGCTGGGATTATAAGCGTGTGCCACCATGCCCAGTTTCTGTGGCCAGCACAGTGCACCCTGGGTTGTGGGGCTGCCAATGAAGTACCGAGAATCAGACCAGAGTCCTTGTGTTTGCCAGGCAGGTGCTTAGATTGCCAAGCTACCTCCCCAGATCCCACTGGTTTAGTTTTAGTCTTCAGCATGTGGAGAGCCAGATTTTCCAACAGTGCATGTTAAAGAGGTTTATTTCCAGTGAACAGATCTGGCCCCTTTGTCAAAATAAGGTGACTGAGTGTGTTTGTGCCTGTGCTTGCATCTTCTAGTCTGTTCCACTGAGACTCAGGTTTGCCTATTTGCCAATACTATGCTGAATTTTATCACATTAGACTCAGGCTTGACTATTTGCCAATATTATGCTGACTTTTATCACATTAGATTTGTAGTATAATTTCAAGTCAGGGATTGTGATGCTTCCTGCCTTGCCTTTGTTGCCCAGGATGGCTTTTGCTACTCTGGTTCTCTTCTGGAGGGGAATGTGGAAGAAAAGGAACTCTTCATCACCGCTGGCAGGAGTGTAGGCTGTAGAAATTAATGGGGGAGATTCCTCAGAAAACTAGGATTAGAGGTCCCATTCTACCTAGCTATCCTCCTGCTGAATATTTTTCCAGAAGAACTGAAAACATACCACAGTGATATATGTACACCCATGTTTATAGCATCACAATTTGTCATGGCTAAATCTGGGAAACAACCGAAATGCCCATCAACTGAGGAACAGATTTGAAAAAAAATGTGATATTTTTATGCAATGGAGTACTATTCAGCTATAAAGACAAATAAACTCAACTAGAAACCATACACATAAGTGAAATAAGTCACAACCATATGTGCAAACATCATATTGTCTCTCTAGTGTGAGAACCTAAAAGAATAAATAAAATCCAATAAGTACAATAGATATTGTGAGAGGGGCAGAAACTGCTTAAAAGGGAAGAACATATGGGATGAGGAAAAGAAGAAAAGAAA
>PVKN010020880.1:0-15756 GCA_004027915.1 Capromys pilorides
CTCTGCCTATCTCTCTCTCTCTCTCTGTCTCATACACACACATTTTCCTTAGAATTTTTAGAGAAATGTAACGCATGCAAAAATTAAATGTAACTTAATAATCTTTAAAAATAGATAACTATCTTCTTAATTAAAAAAAAACTCTAAGACTACTTTAAAAACTTATATGTACATTTTGGTCATGGACTATCACGCCCTCCAGGAGGTCACGCAGATGCATGGAACATGAACTTGCATAGGAAAACTAAGTTTCACTTCAGCCTTAATAGAGAGCTCTTTTAGCTTCTGAAGCCTAACCTAAGCACAAATTTCTAGAAGAAATCACACCATAATCACCCAGAGATTGTTGTATTACACTAACAATAGTCTTCCTCCTACTCAACCAACTCTATACCACAAAGTGGATTTTTTTTTTGCCTCATTTTTACTGATTTTTCTTGCTGGAAATTTCTAGCAGTTGTTTGATATTGGTACTTCATAATTTAATCATTTTATTTTAAAATGCTTTCAAAATAAAAGACAGTTACTTGTTACCAGTGTTGACTATAGAACAGGTGGAGAGCATTTGTTTAAAGTAGATATCACCAGGACTACAGAAGAGACTTTTGTCTCTGGATTACTTCTCATTCACTGTTATTTACAAGTTGAGCAACACTGGCAGAGAGTGACAGAGACCATTCTTTTTGCTTTCTAAGAGAAATCTGTAGGGGGTTTTTTTTGTGTTTTCTTGTTTGTTTGTTTGTTTGTTTGTTTGATTTCATTTTTTAAGGTTTTTCAAATGATAGTCCCTGATTTTCAGTTCATTTTCTTCATCAAGTTCAACATCCCAGAGCTCTTTAGAAGCTGCTGTTATTTGGAGAACAGAAAAATTTTCAAATTTGTGCCTAAAACTAATTCCAAACAATGATTAAGCTTACTATTCAGACTCTATGCCCAGAAAAGCCATTTGTGGTTGTCTTAATTATGTCAGGCTACATCTATCTGAACCAAAGCCAAACCACTTTAAGTGTCTTTCAAGAGAGTGGTCACTTTAGGGTCCCCCTTTAATTTGAGCTTATACTTTAGACATGAACAAGGTGTTCCTCACTGGTATTAACACTACTTTAAAGTCCTTCCTTTGTCTTTAAAAGTGAAAACTTAATTGTTTATGACATTTTAAAATCTTGTAAAAAATCTTTCAATTGAACTCACATAATTTAAGGCAAATTCTTAGTCTCAAATTGTCTTGTCTTCTCTCTTACTACACTTCCCTCCTTGCTTCTTCTCCTTCTTGTTTTTTCTTCTTTCACTTCCTCTCTCAATTTTATTTGGTTTAGTTTTCCTTTGAACTAAATAAAATAGAAGCAAAATAAAACATTTACCATGATAGGTATGCTTTGGCCGAGTGAGATCCGAGTTTTATCTTTCTCTGCTCCTTACTTATGGCCAGGCTCTAGGTGCTTTTTTGGCCCCTGTGTAGTGCATCTGCAAATCAGGGAGATTTTTTTAAGTGATAATAGTGTCAAATCCCTGAGGTACTGCTGAAATGAAATAATAGCTATAAATCCATTTGTAAGTGTGGAGCACTTTATAAATTCCATCTAACAGTAACGACATTTATCTTGTATCTGTACTGCTTAAAAGTAAAATTCACATTAGCAAAAACTGTATTAAGAGTGTTGCATTTCTTGTGTTTATAAAAGTTAGAAGTTGGATTATAAACTTCTAGTAGCTGTCATCCACTAACATAAACCAGGAAATACGTGTGTGGTAGTATGTACCCATTTGCAGAACAGAGGAGCTTTCTTCTATGGTTAGAAATACAGGGATACTTTAAATCCCTCAGATTCTGTGATTTCCTGAAGTCATGGAACTCAAGACCATTTACTTAGTGCTTTTGAAGCACAAGTGACACGAGCAATGTCAATTGCAGTATGAATTTGCAGCCTGCTTTGGTGTTTCAGTTGATCATCCTTCTTCATTGCTTTGTTTTTTCTCCCTCCCCCTTGTTACAGGGTGAAATGGCTCCGTATTCTTGGGCAGCCCTACATAGTAAATTCAGGTCTCTGCTTACGGCAGAACCTAGGGAAGATTTGTGACAGATGGGCTAAGTCACAAACTTGCAGCCTAAGGCAGAATCTGAAGAACTTTCCAGAGTGTGCCCATATTTACCTGATCAGAGAGAAAAGAAAATCTGCAGAGGAAGCTGAGCCTGGCTGCTTGTCATAGCTGACACAGAGCCATCTGCCACAAACCTGTGGCGGCTTCAGATCTCCAATCCCTGCCACCACCCCAACTCAAATTAAATACAGATTCCTAGAGACGTTGTGATGGTTACACATGTCCTCGGCATCACATGTAGGAGACTGTTCAAAAAAAAAAAAAAATGTGGCCTGTTGTATAACTGCACTCATGTATCCCATATGTGGTGCCACATTGAATTTCCGGTTGAATCCGTTTTTATCCTTTGTACTGGATGACATGGTGCCTGAATTCTTTCTTTTCGCCGACACGATTGCAGCCAAACTGCAGCTTCAAACGCTCACACTTGGCTGGGTTTCTACCTAGGTTGCCAGGTTATCATCGGAGCCTTCTTGTGTCCTCAAAGGGCCACGGGGCCTGAAAGGAAGATCAGAATGCTACCAGACTAATTGGGCAGCCATCTAAGAATGGTTTGTGGGCAAAGGGCTGCTTTAGCACTTTTCTGTTAGCAAATTAATGACTCTCTGGCACAGGAGTTTTTAAGTGAAGGTATTAATAAGAGGGCTGGCAGGTATTCCCATGATTCACAGAGTTACATTTGCATTTAATTAATCTTAAAGAAAGTTGCAAGATAAACAGCTGTAATCCGGACAGACATAGCAAATACAGTCATTGCAGCCATGTCGCCTATCAAAAAATTACCACTGACAGACTTTAAATTTTTTCCCAGAGATAAAAATGGAAAGATCAAAATACTTCTATAATAAAGCCAGTAATTTTGATAGAATTATTCTTCAAAGATATTTGTATCCTACCACAAGTATAACCTTTTCAAGATAAATCACTTATGAGTTCAACAGTCAAACTGCTGTATTTGTTGATATAAAGATGTTTTGAACAGCTAGATTGTAAAATAAATTTTTAATAAAGTGCCCACTGCTATTTTTAATTAGCGTATTCATTTACATATAAGCATGTCCATATCTCTGTATGTTTTTCACTGAATGTTTTCCATGTGTCAGAGACAACGAATACAATTGTTTCTTTTCTGGATGAACAAGGATCTGTTTTGCAAATGTTTGTAAGATATTATGACATTTCCAAGAATTTCTTTGCATTCTGGAAAGCAGGAGGTAAACATTTGTAGTCATTAAGGTAAAGTCTGTTGATAAACCATCTTCTGTTTACTGACAGGTAAATTGTAACTTTCCTAGCTCTTCAAATGAATAAGTTCTTTACACCACAGAGGGAGAATCAGCCAGGAATAGGTGGGTAGACAAACCCCAACCCTAGCTGTCAGGCTTCTAGAAGGACTGAGTGGTCCAGCAAGTATTGGAGATGGAATGGACAGTGGCACTTCAGTCCAACGGGACCCATTTGAGGGGCAGCAAAGTCAAAAGCTGGAGATGGACAGAGATTAAGGAGCTAGACATCGCCCTTGGGATAAAGTCCTGTAGATTAAAGCAAGCAGGAGTTGAGAATTCATGAGCTTGAGAATTTTAAAATAGAAATAGAAAAGGCAAAAATAAATAATCCAATTGCTCTTCTCCCTATCCAGTAAGAGACCCTTAGTGTAAGTGTGGGCCTTCTGGTCTTCACTTAGTGAAAAATCATTGAACTAATTGCTTTCTCACTGATACAGCAAAGGGCTTAGGAACTATTTCAAAAGTCACTTCCTGTCCAAATCTATGGAGTTTGGGATGTACTGGGGGTGCACCGTTTGGAAGCAGAACTAAAGGTATGAGTATGGATTAAATGTTCACAGACACTTCTTTAGGCAAGGTTCTACTTTATACCATCTAATAAAATAAGCCAATCATAGAAGACGTGGTTCAGGATAATGTAAATCTCACAGGCAAGAAACGGTATTTAAGTTTAACTCTGTCTTTCTATCCTGAAAGCTGTGGGCTCACATTTTATGGTGGATAAGATCTTATATATGCAATAACTATCCATGTGTTTTCTCACTAACTGATGGGCAAAAAAACTCATTATGTATCTTTTAGAGGCTACATCCAAAACGTTTAAATATTTTCCTGATTTGGGCAAACAAAATACTGAAAGTTGTTTTTGTTTATGTTTATTCCTACACCCATATGCAAATCAGTTTTTGTTTTTACCTGTGTCCATCCCTGATTTCAGATAAAAACTTAGGTGATGTTTAGCTGACAGATTTGAGATTAGTGGATCAAAACAATAAAAAGCTTTATAAGCATATAATTCTAAACATTTAAAAAGATATAACTCTTGTACATGCATGTGTACAGACCTCTTCATATCCATGACATGGTGGAATAAAATGTTAGTAAGTTAATCAATATATTGATGAAGTCAGAGGAAAACTGAGAGTACAACTTCTTACTAGTTCCTGTTCCCTTAGAATCATGAGAAATCAAACATTCACATTATTTCCTGTTTTTAATGTTTTTTAAAAAACATTTGTCTTTTTAAAAAGTTTTATCTTTTTAAAGACATAATTCTATTGTTTTTGTACTTTTAAAAATTCATTAAATAGAACAGAGAAGAGGCAATATTGAAAGTACAAGATGAAAATAGAAAGGTGTTACAATGATGTGTTTTTGAAAACAGTACTTTCACCTTAAGGCATCTTTCAGGCATACTATGTTTTTACATGTCTCTAGGGGCCCCTATGTTGAAATAAAAGGTGGTAGAAATTACAAGAGTTAGGGGCTTAGAAATTAGGCCATCATCTTTGAAGAAATGAATGCTGATCTCTCAAAGTGAGTTAGGCTTCACTAAAGCAGACTATCGTGAAGTAAGGCCCGCCTCGCGCGCTACATTTGCTCTTCCTGTTTCTCTGCCATATTGTGACCCAACCAAGAAGGACCTCACCAGAAGCCAAACAAGTGAGGATGCCTGTTCATGGATGTTCAGCCTCTGATACTGTGAACAAAATCATTTTCTTTTTCCTGTGTAATATAAAAGAAAAAAAATCATTAAAGAAATTTAATTTTGGATACGGTGGTACCTCACTTCTTGAATTTAATTCTTTCCACAATTCTGGCAGCAAACCAAATTGGACAAGAACCAAGTCAAATTCAGTGGTTAGCTTCAATGTTGACATTGTGGAGAAATTTGATTCAGTTCTCATCCAATTCGGTTTGCAACCAGAATCATGGAAAGAATTAAGTTCGTGAACCAAGAACCCACTGTAGCTAGAAAACTCTGGCCGATATGAAGTCCTTGATACAATGTCTAGGATGCTTTCTGTAAACCTATTTTTTTATTTTTTTTGCTATACTCTTAGTCTTTTTCTATGTTGATTAGTAAAACATTAAGACTCTTTTCAAGATGTTCCTGGTTTGATGTACATCCTTCAGTTGCAATTAATTTTAAATGTCCTGGGGCTGGGGAGATAGTTCAGTAGAATAAGTGCTTGCCTGGCAAGCGCAAGGGCCTGAGAACAATCCCTGTTTCTGCAAAATAAATAAATAAATAAATAAATAAATAAATAAATAAATAGTCCTGCTCTTTCTTTCAGTTCTTAAGTTATGCCATGGAAACGTGGTATCAGAATCCATAAGTGAGTGGGAACTTTAGCCACTGAGGGCTGCATAGATTAATTTCAACACCTTGAAATGCATCTGGAAGCAAAATTTCATTTTATGTTGAAGGTGTTAATTATGTTTGGTATTTTTAAAAGTAAAATCTGTTTTTGAGAAAGCATCTGCTACCCAGAAATATTATGAGAAACAAAAGATATTTCATGTCTCAGATAGATTCTGTAGGCAATAGAGTCAGTCTTCAAATCATGCTCTGTGCTGTCCTTTTGTATGTTTGTTTGTATTTGTGCTCATTTTGTTTTTTTTTTCTTGAGATAGGACCTAACTATATAGTTCAAGCTGGGCTGGAATTTATTATACAGCCAACGGAAACCTCAAACTTTCTATCCTTCTGCCTCAGCCTCCTGGTTGCTGGAATTGCAAGTAGGTGTCACCATGCCAACTGCTGCTTAAATATGAACATAATTCTGTGAGTCTTACTCAACAGACTATTGACAGGCATTACCTAACTGCTCTTCTGTTTTAGTAGGAAAAAAGGCGCGATATTTGCTATTAGATTTTATATTTAATAATGGAGGTAGTATATCATAAGCCTGTTTAATTTTGAAGTTTGAATTAAAAGATAGGACAACCAGGATTTCTGTAATGTACTCACACATCAAAAATTATTTATTAAAAGATAACTGAGATTTAAAGCATTCAAGCAATTCTACCTGCTTCTCAAAGATACGCATATAGGTCATTAGAGTATTATAAACATAGCCAGGTGTGGTGGCATACAAGCGTAAGCCTTGCATTTGGGAGGCTGAGTAAGAGAATCACCCTAGAACTTCGAAGTTAGTGTGAGCTACCTAGTGAGCTCAAGGCTAGTCTACACTACAAAGTGGGACCCTATCTCAAAACAAACAAACAAATAAATAAATATTAAAAAAGAATTATAATCAAAAGATAGGAATCAACACTAAACTTAATGAGTATTTTGGAGGAGTGATGGTGGAAAAGGCAGGCTATTGGGAGGGAAAGACCACTGAATAATAAGCATTCCATTTCTCACACTAGTTCATGATGTGTAAAGGCTTACTACTGATACTTCATGGCCTTTTTCTTGTCTTCATTGTTCCTTTCCCATAGACCTTTTCTTAAGGACTAATAAATACTTTGGGGAGTGTCAGAGCATTTTTGTTACCTGGCCATCCTCAATATTGGCTTGCTTCCTGAACTCTCAGTCAAGTCAGACAGCCATTTTCTTGTGACAATGACAAAAGCCACTCTTAATTGACAGCACTTTGCCACATGACAGGACCCAAGGACTTCACCTCAATCTAGATGTCCTACTTTGAAGAGTGGCAGACTTGACTGTCTGTAGGTTCCCTTTTGGGGAGTTCCTCATAACCGTTGCTAACGCTGTGGCATTACAAATGTAAGATGGAACACTGTAGCTCTCTAAATTTCCTTGAAGAGTAATAAGAGCAGGACAGAGACAAATATTAGATGAGCCCACTGTTTTTATCTTGAAAAATTGAAAAATTCAGAGCAGCATGGTGGAACACAAGAGCTCTTATACCATTCTGTCATTCTACCTGCAATTCTAGAAGCAATTCTACCTGCTTCTCAATATTGGCTTTATGGAGGCTTTACTCGGCCTCCATTTCCCACCATGTCCCCTTTCCTCAAGATGCAGAGTGAGTCGTGTCCTGTCTTGCCATTCTCCCCCTGGGAAGTGAGCCTTCACTAGAATCCTGACGGTGCCCTTATCACCATAAAGGCACTGTGAGGCACATACAGCTTCAGAGGCCGGGACCCTCTCTCACCTTGTCCATTTTTTGTTGTTGTTTTTGTATTTTAGAGAAGGGTCCACAAGATGTTCGGGGTCTCACTGCTAGATGGGACTCATAGTGATCCGCCTGTTTGTAGCATCCCAAGTGCTGGTATTACAGGTGCGCACCACCACTCTCAGTTGTCCTCTAAGCACACCCTGGGGGTAGGGCCAACAGGGCAGGCCCAGGGATCGAACCCTGGCCTCTGAGCCTGCTTGCAGGCACTTTAATCTGCTGAGCTATTTGGCTGGCCCTCCATTTTCCTAAATTGGTGTTTGGGATCAGTGGGGGTCTTCAAAGTGTGTATCATGACCTGAGTGTTTCCTCATTCTTTCCCATAGCTCTGTAATCATGATTTTCAACTCTAGTGGAGGTTTCTACTTGTTCCCATAACTGACTTAAGGATCTGTGAAGGTAATCTAAAATGTATTACTTCTATCGGTTATTGTGCTCCAATAATAGACTAAGGTCTACACTGGAAGCTGTGACTCCTACTAGGAATATATACTTGTGGATCCTCTCTCTGGGAATGTAAAGTCCTTTGCATATGACATTTAAATGTTTGTGTGTCACTCACCAATAGAAATGTTAAGAATTGTATAGTGACATAATAGAAGTCAAAGTATATTAGAAAAACAGCTTTTTTTGTACAAGCCCTTCCTGCATGGGGTGTTCTTGTCACCTAAGTGCCTTTCGGGAGGCACATGTGCATGTACTTAATTCTTGTGGACTCCTAATTCTGTTGTTTTCTCTTCCTACCAGGCAAAAGATAGCAAAAAGCAGCAGACCCTACAGCACACACTGTTAGTGTTGAAAGGAACGTCAGAGATCATGCAGTGTGGCCAGAACGTTAAGTGTTTACAGCATAACAGTTTCTCTGCCTTTAGGGAGATATCATGTCTTAAGCCCGCCACTTCCTGTGGTCTCACACTAGGCATCATATGTTTAGCCAACTCCTTGGACCTTCCTGGTAAGCATCGTTTTGGTGACTTCTGTATTTCAGATACAGGGAGAGGAAGTGCTTCAGGTGAAGTTGACTCCCATTGGGTCCCATAGTAGAGGAGACAGGTCCAAGACTCAGGCTTTTTCCTGAGATGGTGATCAGTTTCCAAGGCTCTTTCCTATAGGTGGTGGTCAGTTCCACTGGTGAAGACCAGCCCTTACGAAGGAGGGGGAAGCATTAGTCCCATTGTTTCCCCTCTTTCCCCCTTGTACCTCTCACTATCAGAAGAAGCATGAACTAATAAGTTGCTCATACTTTCCCATGGATTTATTTCATGTTTCGCCTGGCCCTATTTGTGCTGTAGATGAACATAAAGAGAGCAACATGAAAGCAGTGATTTCTGCTACTGAAATGCCCGGCTCTGGCACCAGTGATGTTTCTGAACAGCTGCCCTGTGTTGCCTTTAAAATCATGCAGTGGTGAAGTCACTCCTGCATGCAGACATAAGGCTGCAAAAGGCAGCCTGTGTTGTCACCTGGTGCCAAGGGCTGAAGAGCAGAAGGAGCAGGTGGCGACAGCAGCCGTACCTTTCACTGTGCAGTGCTGGGCCTGCTTCCTCTCATCCCTAATACATAACCCAGAAATTACATCCTGAAACTTATTTCTCCCAGAAAAAAAAGGAAGGGGAGGGATAGCTTTAAAAAAAGATACTTCTGATATGGTATTAGACTGTAATTCATAGGGAAATTTATGCTTGAGATATGAATTTCTGAAAATAGAGTTATTTAAAGGAAAACACTGACACATCCTTAATTATAGAGTAATAAATACCAATGGTATATTATCTTCTGATATTTCCTTACTCAGATATCAAAGCATGCAGCTGTTTTTGAAAACTGATAATCAAGTACAATATAAGTATATTACATCTTGTACTTACAACACACCCTCCAACTAGGCAGCATCACGGAGCACTTAGCAGTGAGAAGCAGAGCTGCTCATAGAAGAAACCTAACTAAACAAATTAGCTTTGACTTGTAACTTAAGAATCACAGTCAAAGCAAGATGCCTGGCCTTGCCAGGAAAGGCATTCTGAGGGCCGGGTCACACCAACTGAGAAGGCTTTACTTTAGGATTATGGAGGTAGCTCTGAAAAGCCAGGAAAATACAGAGCAGAGACTGCACAACTGAAGGATACATAAAAATGGTACCAGGCATTAGTGCTGCAATGGGGAAGTAGAATGAATTTTTGTCAGGAAGTAGTAAGCACTTAGGAAGCTCCATTTATTCCTTTCAATCAAGGCAGCAGAAAGAGAGAAACATGGTCAAAGAAAAGTATGTGGACAGATGTGGGGGGGTAGAAAAGGAAGTGAAGGTTAAACAAGGCCAATATGATTCAGAAGAAAAAGGGAGGGAAGTGTAAGGAGCCAGCTGCAATTACTAAATGTTACATTAAGAAGAACTGAAATGGAAAGGGGGAGTTCTGGGTATTTTACTAAGTGGATTAATGTTCTCTTCCTTGGTGTCTGAAGTTGCAGATTTTAATTTATTTTTTGCAGGGATTTATTGTGAAACTCTTAATGGTGGGATAAATAAGGACAGTTATAAACACTTAGAGAGTCGAAAAGATATAAGGCCTTCTGTCAATTGAATTATAATTAACTGGGTTTGACACTATGACAAAGGTGGTCAAATATTTAGTCAGTGATAATAAGAATTAAGAGATATATTCAAAAAATAAGCAGACCCCAAAAGTCCCATGTACATGAGTGAAGCCAAAGACTTTGAATGATTTAGGAGCTTGTTTTATTGCCATTCTTCCGGCTCTACCCATTTAAAAAAATAAATCAGAACTCTGGCATTTAGAAGCCTAGTCATGAACATCATTTATTAATATAAACTAAACTGTGCTGCTCTTCGGTGGGTGGTAAAAACACAAACTAACAACAACTGGCCTAAATCAACTGAAACAGGATGATCTTCTCAAACACAGGCAAACTATAAGAAAAATTCCTAATTTGCTCTTTTACATTATTAATGTTACTGAAGGATAAAGCCAAAAAGTGAAGAGTGGTTAAGTCATATAAAGGCTAAATGCCTAAAAGGAGATATTTTTTTTTTAAGTTTCCCTAAATACATATCATAAGCAGAGGAGAAGATTGAGGCCTTGTGTAATTTACCTTATTTTGCAAATTTGCTAATCTACTTCCTGGAAAGGTCAAAAAGAAAGAACGCTCTCTGCCTTCAACCCTTGAGGAAATGGAATCGTGTTCTTATTCACAGTGTGCTGGGTCTGTCGTCTAGTTGGCAACCAAGCCACGCATACATGGGTTGAGGCACTTGCCTGGCCAATATTGGGATCATTTAAATTGAAAATATGGAACATAAGTTATTTAAGAATTACTGATATGCAGCGATTAATCTTGAAGGCACGTAGTATTATTTGGGGTGTGGACAAATCATTTAACTGAAACCACATGAAAAAACACTTGGAAAAAATTTTTTTTTCCAAAATGCTGCAAGGAAAATGTCATTGGTTGGTGGGGGAGGGGGACTACCAATGAAAACGTGGAAAGACAACAGCTCCTGAAAAGACTGGTAAAGTGACTTAAGCGGGGTGGCCTTGATGCCTTCACCCTGGTACATTGTTGTATGGGCTGAGAGTAAACAGATTGCTAGCAAAGAGATGCCTGGTTTTCTAAAAAACGACCCTGCAACCAGAGAGAGAAAATGCTAAGGGTGCTCTGTGTGGCCACAGCTCAGGTGGGCCCTCTGATGCTAGCATTAAGGGTGGGGAACTAGAGGCCTGTAGTTGTTAGTCGGCGGCCTCGGGGGGCTTTGCACACTTTTCCGCCTTCTATGCAGCGTTCAGGATCGTGCTTTAAATCCCAGGACAAGGTGGCAATCGTTTTGAGATCCTGACTAATTAGAAGGGAAGGCTCAATGCAGACACCTTCCCGTGTTCATCGGAGTCACCGAGTCACGGAGGGGCGCTAGGGCTGTCTGGTCCTTGCAGCTATGCTCTTTGGCTTCTCCCCCGCGCCCCGTTTCTAATGCTGTGATTCCAGGCCAATAAAATGGAATCTGCAAAATTGCAAAACAAAGTGCGTGTGTAATAGCAAAACAGTGTGTGTGTGTGTGTGTGTGTGTGTGTGTGTGTTTTACTAAAGATAATAAATTGCAACACTTATTTAAACACCAACATTTAAAAGTTAAAAATGTATGAGTAATGCAGTTTTAAAGAAGCAGAATGTGCTAGGAGCCGAGTATTTATAGTCTCTTTTGTGAGAGGTTCTCCGGACCTCTGGGTGCATCAGCAAACTGTCCTCCTACACGATTGAGCTGCAGCTGCGATTTGGCCCCGGGCACCACCTACCCAGAGTCACTACCTAATGCATTTTACATTTGCATGCAGTGGAAGGGGGTGTGGGAGAGGCCTCCCCATTCCAACACCCCCTCAGCGGTCCGTTTCCTTTTGTCGTGGCCGTCAGCTGACAAGGCAAATGTGCTGCTCCGTTCTGTTGGCCTTTAATCTGTAATTAAGGATCCCTGGTCTGGGGCGTGCTGCCTCTGGTCTCCTTCCCTCCTGCTCCTTGGGGCTTCCGCCTTGGTCTCCAGCCGCGGGTCGGTGGGGACTGCGGGACCGCTGGCCTGGCCTGGCCTGGCAGGGCGGTCGCCCGCCGGGAGCGCGCACTGGACACTCCAGCTTTGCTGGCCGCGATCCCCCAGACAGCGTGTGCCCGGCGTCGGGGCAGCTCAGCCCACGCTGCCCGGAGCAGGAGGCGCAGACCCGCGGGGCTCCTGGCGGCCTACGTGGCGCGCTGGGGTCGGGCCGGAGCGGTGGCCCCGACCATGCTCGGTGGACGACGTCGCCCGCGCTCGACGTCTCTCTCGCTCGGTCCCGGCAGAGGAGATGAGGCAGCTCCGCACCTCGGCTTCGCGGGCGCAGAGCGAGGGGCGCGCAAGTCCTGCGTCCTAGCGAGCCCGGCTCTCCCGAGAGCGCCGCCTCCGCATAGCCGAGCGCGGGCTACCGCGAGCGGGCTGCAGCGCTCACCACGACACGCACGCCCCACACGCGTGGCCCGAGCTCTCCGCACCCCGACTCCAGACGGCGGGGCCCCGGAGCAGGGGCGCAGCCGTGGGCACAGCCTTCCCTCCGCGTCTGTTCCATTGATTTCGGCTCCTGAGGTCGACCCGGCTCAGAGATCAACGAATGAACAGGAGGAAGATGGGCTAAACAAAACCAGAAATCCTGATTTATGCACCCTCCCTCGACACCTTTTCCTTTTCTTTCTTTCTTTTTTTTTTTTTTTCCTTTCTTTCTTTTTTGTTTTTTAATTTAAGTAAACCCAGGAGGGAGGGAGTAGGAGATGGACGTGGAGACACTGGGCAGAGATTCTACGTATAAATTTTAATCCGCCACTGTCTGGCTCTCTGGTCTAGTCAGTCGTGTGATGCCTCGGTGCCCCCCTGTCCCTCGTTGTGCCTGTATTTTGGATTGCAAACTTTGGCTTTGATCCATCAGTCGATTATTTTAGGAGTGCGGAAGAATACTTAAATGGGACTTGACAATAAAATCATTGCATTCATTTGTCACATATTTGCTCTAAGTTATTGAAGAACTTAGGAAAATGTTTAATATTTTGAAACATCTGATTGTTTCAAAGCCTCCTCCACACAAGTGTTGTTATTTATCATGAAAGATTTTTTCAAATGTACACATTTAAAATGGTATGTATAGGAGAAAAAATGCCCTTTGTTCGTGATTTCACGAGAGCCTCTTCGCTTTTCTGTCTTTGTAGGCTGTGTCATAGTCTTCTCTCTCACGCCAGTGGAGCTCACGTGCAAAAGTGATGCATTAGTTGACATTGGTGGTGACCATCCCTGACATTTCTCTCTCAAGATTACCCCATCCCCGCAGGATTTGAATTATGCCTCAACCTGTAGGCTAAGACCTATGGATGGTTGGGTTGGCTAATATAGAAGAGGAACTGTCCCGGGATAAAAGGACAGGGTGGCCCGCATCAGGCTTGGAAGGCTGAACAAGAACACGGGAGAAGTGTACTTAGAAGAAACTGCAAACAATGATAAGCAGAGCTTTCCCAAATCATAAAACAGATTGAAATTATCTGATTTATTATTTATTCATCACCACACAACTTTGTAAATCTGAGACGAGTGTTTGGAAACCAAGTGCCTTCTATTTTGTACATCAGCTCCGCAGACGAGCCTGCCTTCCAAAGTGTGGCTCAAGGGTTAAGGCGTTAATTTTAGAGAAGAATCTCAGGAAATGACATTAAAATCTGATACATCTCCTTTTCTGCCTGGCAATACTATTTCCCAAAGGAAAAGAAAATACATACTTATTGATATCGTGATAATGTTCCTCCTTCTGAGTACAAGTGTCAGACTGATTCCTGTTTATGTAAGTGTTTTTAAAACTGTGAGGACACATTCACGAGTAGGAAAACTGCTGAGCCAATGGAGGGGAACTTCTTTTAACTCCATAATAGCAGGTTACATAGTAAACCAACACCAATGGTCAAATAGCCAATTATGGTATAAATATCCGTTGTTTACAGAGAGGTGTTAAATGAGCCTTTGGGGTACAAAGGATTAGGCCCCTCCATGCTCCAATTTGTTCCTCCACTTATTATGTGTTCCCTTAGAAAGGCCAGTGCCATTGTAGGTAATAGGCACACAGCACATACTTCTCTCTGTTGATTTTAGTTTGCTTTATTTCAATGCACACTGTTGTTTACTTTTTAAAATTTAAATAAATGTCAGCATTGTATAATTTCTATGTTAACAAAGCAGTGAGCAAAATCCCTTGTATGTTTATAAAATATTATTGTTTAATTCACATAGTTTAGAAATTCCAAATGTTGAGAATAGGAAGGAGGCCAAATACCATCTGTTTATAACTATGATGCATCGTAATATGTGTACTTTTAAAAGGAGTTTGGTCAATCATGCCACTATTTTATCTGCTCAGAATATGTTGAAGATTTAAAATGTAATTTATAGGATTACATTTAGTGTGCTGCATCCAACTGTGAGTTGTAAAGAAATCGGTCTCTTCTGTTTTGCTCAAATTAATCATGTAACAGCCCCCAATTAATGGGGGCTGTTAAACGTGTCGCTTTTTGCTTAGCTCCAGAATTCTTCTAACTTGGGCTCAGTCCACCTTCTTGATGCTGATAAAAACTCCAAGGACAAATGAGACAAAACACTCCTAGCTGTGTCTTTCTGCCAGGAGATAGTCACTGAGAATGGGAGGCAGAGTACGATAGCTAATAATTAGCCAACATCAGCCCTCAGAAATTACCTGTGAAATACCCTTTGGTGGTGGGTATTTCAAAAGAACAACATTTGACACTCTTTGCTTTAAAATAGTATGTTCCTGTCTCAGAGCCTTCTGCTTTAAGTTACCTTTCATTCCAAATGCATCTAATTGCACACCGGGTAACAAAAGGAGTCTGTTTACTTGCAAGAAATAAGCAGGTTTTTCTTTCTTTTTCAGAGTTACACATTCAAGTTACTTAGGAAGTTTCCCTTTGCAAACTAAAGAACCTTAAAAACTAGGCTTTCGGATCCTAGCAGCCATAATTTTGATGTCCAGAGGTGATTTTTAGGGTCACCTACTTTCTGTTTTAAGAAGGATCTGTAGAGAAATGCAGGAGTCCTGAAAAGAATTTGGAAAATCTAGAATGAAACATTTATTAACAAATGATAGCTTGATTGATTTTTTTGTAAAGTGGAATCAATAAAAACCTACACTTTGAAACATTTTTTATAGAGGAACACATTTAGAAATATGAAAACAAACTCTATAAACTGGACATGTTCTAGATGTTTTCTTTCTCAGTAGAATACTCAGTGGAAAAATTTTAATTTTTTTTTGAGGGAGGGTGGACTGGGATTTGAACTCATGACTTTGCACTTGCCAGGTAGGCACTCGTGTCATGGAGCTATCTCCCCAGCCCCCTTCAGTGAAAAAATTTTGTTGTGTAAGTTCTGCGATGCTCTAGTTTCTTAGCAGCTCCACCTAATTTATACATTATTTACTTACACATAATCAAGAATATTAAAGAGTACCTTTAGCAGTAATCAAACTGACCAGTATATCCTCTTTTCATGTAACCTTTATATTTTAAAAGTCTATCTATTTTCCTTCTGGTCAGATTTTTCTCTCTAGAGAATAAATCCATTGGGTATTTACACTATACTTTTTCTTAGTGTAATAAGAAGAAAATGACAGACTCCCTTCCCCTCCTGAGTTGCTCAAATG
>PVKN010020881.1:0-15757 GCA_004027915.1 Capromys pilorides
CCTTCCTTCCGTCCATCCATCTTCCTGTTTTCCTTCCACTGGAAAATGAATCCAGCCCCTCCACACAGAGCTACGTGGCCAGCCCATCCCTTATGTATATACACATTTTTGAGTCAGGGTCTTCCTAATTTACCTAGGGTGATCTTAATCTTTCAGTCCCCCCACTTCAGCCTCCCAGATGGCTTTGATATTAGATATGTACCACCTCACCCAGCTGAATTCCACATATCTTAAGTGAAAAAATTAATTGAATAGACATATTTCAGAAGATGGAGAGGTTTAGAAGTGCGAGTATTCAGTATGAATATCTGATAAGCACATGAAAAAAACTCAAGATCTTCAGAAAAAAAAAAAAAAAAAAGATCTTCAGACAGTAGAGAAACACAAAAACTGCGTTGAGCATCCATCTCACCCTAGTCAGGATAACTGTCATCAGGAACGCAAAGAACAGTAAATGCTGGGGAGGATCTAGAGGAGAAGAATATTTTTACAGCCCTGGTGGAAAAGTAACTCAGAACAACTATGTGGAAACTTCTATGGAATTTAGAACACTATCATTGGATCTACATACTGCTGGATGTATTTTGCAAAGAACTAAAGCTGGTATGCAGCAGCGATGCCTACATGCCCACATTTATTACGGCAAAGTTCACAATAGTAAGCTATGAAAACTTGTAGGTGCTCATCAGATGAGTGGATAAAGTGGTCATTGCATTTTCAGTGAGGAGCAGAAGGGTTTATGGTGAAAGGAGTGGCACAGGCCCTGAACTTGGAAGGGTGGGCAAGGTCACTTGTATTTGGTATTGGCATAGAGGGTGCTTGGAGCGATGACAGAAAAACAGAGAGGCAAATAAAAATGATGAAAGTGGTCATAAATGCCCACATTTATCAAGAGCTCACAGTGACAAGTTTCCCAGAGCTTTCCTTGTACCAGTTCAAGTTTTGCATCAAGCAGCCTTCTAGGGCGAATGCTATTATCATTTATGCCCAACTTAGAGATTAGGAGGGCAATCATGCCAAGCAGATCCCTGAAGTTCAAGTTGGTGGCAACACAGCTAGCAAGGACTTCTAGGAGATTTGATTCGAGATTGGGGTGCTCTCAACCCTCAGCTTCTGCTGCTTCTGGAAATGAGTTGGGAGTAATGTGTCTAGTGGAGGCTTCAAGGCCACTTAATGTAAGTTAAAAGCATAGAATATGGGACTTCCCAGTAGAGGGGATAAGAGACTAAAGACGGCTCTCTGCTGGGAGACAGAGTGTGAGAGAAGAAGTGATCAGCTGTCTCCAAAGACCTATGGCAGTCCTCAGCTTTTTGGCTCTTCTTTGGAGTCTTCCCTATGGGTCTCAGGCATTTGTTTTCTCTAAACTTTACTATTTGATGAGGGGAGTCTTTCTCCTTTTTAATTTCTAATTCTTTCCACTTCTTTTGTGATTGTTTTCCTTACAAAAATGAGTTAGGTTATACCTTTGTCATTGAATTTTTAACAGTCAAGTATCTGTGGGTGTTCAGTGATTTTGAGTTCTAGCCAGAAATTGTTGATTGTGTGTCTCAGAGGTAACATGTTTTATATTACATCATCACATACATTGGAGTAAGTTTTTGCAGTATCCATGTAAATGCCATCATGACTTATGAATACAGTTAACATTTTTAAATTACTGGTACTAGGGATTGAATCCAGGCCCTTCATATTGAGTTTATATCCCTAATTTTTTATTTATTTTATTTTATTTTTGGAGTAAAGTTTCTTTGAATTACTAACTTGCCCAGGCTGGGCTCAAACTGTCTTCCACCCTTGATTACATTGTCCTGCTGCTTAGGCACACAGAGGGGCCGGGGGTTCAATCCTGGCCTGCTATGCAAGCCCCACCCCCAGGGCATGCTGAGATGGCAATTGGGAATAGGCATAGTGGCACATGCCTATAATCCCAGTGCTTGGGAGGCTAAAAGACCAGAAGGGATCAGTACAAGTCCAATCTGTGAGGTGATACCCTGTAGACCCTGTACTAAATACATAAAAAATCAGATAGTCCTATTATAATTGCTTTTATAAAGGAGGTCTGAATTCCATGTTTAGCTTTTGATGAGGACAAAACTATTCTGCTGTTTTTGCCAGCAAAAGCTTTACTGTTGGAAACATGTCAGCCTTTCCAAAAGACCTGCCAGTGATATTAATCCTCATTATTACTATCAATCAACTGTCACAAAGATGAAACTGACTTCAAAATTTTTATTTGTAAATACAGACAATCTACAACTTATTCATATAGGAAATCCTAATTAGTACCCACGATTGAGGAATACTGCTGCAGCTCATACCAGCTGGTAGCCGAGAAGGGACAGATGGCCCTTAGCTCTTTAATGGGGGAAGATAATATGTTGGCTTGGAGAAATCTGAATAAGAGGCTTCATGAATTCTGTTTCTCATTTTCAAAGTGTTCTATAATAATATTTTCACAGGCATACATTCCTGAGAAGGGAAAATAGCTTTATAAATAGGACAATTTGCATCCAGCTTTTATCAAATGATGACATAAGAAAACAATTATTTTTCCCTCTTAGTATGTGCTCCTAACTCACTGTGTTAGGGGTGGGGCCATCACTCTTAGAGCTGGTAATTATGATAAGCAGCCTGGGGCGGCATATGTGCCATAGGTTAGCCATGACTGGTCTATATTAAAGCTTGAGGCCATTTGTTTTAACCTTACTTGAAATGTTTGAGGATTCCATTACTTAGAAAGCTATTAGGTTTTTAGTGATCTTTCATGACAATTATACAGGTGATAGTAGTGGTTTTCAAAATGATATGAACTGATAATGTCTCACTAAATATAAGAGCTTCGTATAGGTGACCACATTTGCTGCTCGCAAAAGTTCTTATTTTTATCCCAATTTTTATATTGTTCTATCCATTTTACATTAGCACATTTGACTTCCAGAAAAGTAGTTTCATGCTTATTTTACTAATAAAAAGTTTGCTGTTTTAAAATCCCTGTTTTAGTTGCATAGCTATGTAAACTGATTTCGTTAGCTACTTGGTAGTTGTGATGAAAGCCACCCAGCAGACGTTTCTGGGGTCCACATTCTGAACCTGGCATACAGTCTACTCCAACTGTTTCTTAAGGATAATTCAGCGAATTAATAGTAGGTTTAATTTATGTGATGGTTCTACTTGTCTATTAATTTGCTTACGATAGCTGACTCTAATAAGTTGGCTAAAAGTGACTTTAAGAGGGAGCCCAGGACATCCCTAGAGTGGCATAGATGAGACTTGGTAGACCCAAGGCACAGTCCACAGTTGTATGCCACAGACACCAGGTCAAGTTTCATTGTATCTGGCTAAGGTGACACTGTATCCCACCACACTAAACACTGTGACAGTCATTCAGGATGCCATGCTCCGGGCAGGAACATTATATTTATTCTTAGTTTGAAGATTTGAATAAATGTAGGTTAGAGTCTTTTTCTTATAGGTATGTGAGCTGGCAGAGTTTCCTTCAGCCTTGTGGCACTTTGTACACACAGTGCCTTGACAATATATCAAATTTTGCTAAGCTTGTGGTATGTATGCTCATTTGATTCAGAATCAATGTTTTATAGGGTCTTTCTCTGATTGTAAAGATTAGCTTAAGGAGATGTGAACTAATTTTTAATGTTATTTCCAGACACTAAAAGTGGACTTACACATGAAACTCACCTTCAGAGTCGTAGTTTTCTCATCTGACAAGATGATAAAATACCAATGTGACAGATTTTCACAGGTTATTACATGCAATAATCAATGGGAAGGGGAAGCACATAGCTCAATGTCTAGCCCATGGAAAGTGCTCTACCCTCTTTGACAATTACTTGTGGTATTCTGTTTAATTTGGTGGGGGCTTAGATCTAGAACATAAATGATATTACCTATCTACAGAAAATGGCAAAAATGGTATACAAAACTGCTTATTGAGCTTTTCTGTCTCTAGCAATTGCTCATAAGCAAATGCAAATCACGAGGGTGGAAAGGGAGGGCTTCCTACCTTTAATTATTCTTTATTGCACTCAATGTGAGAAAATTTACGCTATGGTGATAGTTCTGACATTTACAAAATATAGCTCATTGATTTTAAAACATTTTTGTATGGAACATCAAAACTGCGTTTGTATGAATTTTTATGTTTCTCTAATTCTTCATTTCATTGAGTGGATATCTTGAAGATTTTTTTCTTCTGGAATGATGAAATCTTCTTTTGAGAACAGTAATCCTTCTTACACAGCTAATTATATTTTTATAGAGTTTATTAAGCCATTCTTTCGAGTTAAGTCTTCGGCAGTAGGAAAATCTATCATGATTTTTAATTTTCATTGTTTTTTTGCTTGCCACTTTTTATTACTTTTAATAAGAAATAATAATAAGACAGTTTCAAAACACAGTAATAGGACAGCCACAATAATTTATACAATGCATATTATTGTCTTCATAGTAGTTGATCAGAGTACAAGACGCAGACATGATAACTTTTCTAAATGCTATGGTACAAATATTTCTTCTCATTGAACTAAGAGAAAGTAGTTGTATGCATACTCCCAAATTCCATAATAGTAGTGGGTTATCGACAGAATTGGCAATGTTGGAAGCTGTTGACTTGAACCTTTTACAGCTCAACCTACTAGTCTGATTTTACTTTTTATGCCTCATGGTTAAACTTTTCTGCTGGGTGGTTAAGGTCAAGTTAAAGCAAGACCTATATAACAGAACATGTAATTTTTGTATCTGACAAGGTCAGTCAAATCCCTTCAGGATTTACCTTGAAACCATGTGCAACATTTTGTAGAATTTTTGTCAGTGTCAGCTGTCTGGTATCCTATTTGTTGTTCTTACAGTATATTTTCTTCTTTGCAATCAGATAAATAAGTCCTCATTTTTGGAATTTTGGCTGGACAGATAAGTAGCTACTTGATAATGGAAACTTCTGGGTACTTGCACAATGCCCTAGGATTAATTGTAAAGTTTTTGTTTTAAAGGAAAAACTGGAGAAACGTGAGATTTTTTTTTTCCTCTACAGTAGGCTAATGTAGACACTTTCAGAGTCTGGGAGTATCAGAAAGTCTGTAGCTACCCAAAACACCTGGAAAAGTGGAAAGGCCACAGAAGAGCTTGTGGCTTAGGCAGTGAGGGAGGCTGGAAACAGACAAAGGACTTTATTCCAAGGATGGAGCAGAAAGCCTCAGGGAAGTATCTTCTATCGCAACTTTGAGGAGAAAGCTTGCAGGCAGCCATAGGAATCCTTCAATGAAGCACAAGACAAAAACAGCAAAATTCTGGCCCTAAGGGACTCATACTGGCTGAGAATGTGAGTGAGCCAACAGCTGGCAACAAGGGCCTTAGTGATGAGGGAAAAGGACATCTAGATCTACATTTCTAGGAGCTTTTTGTCTGATCTTACAATTCATTTGTTATTCCGTGCTGTGATGTAAGCATAGAGTTGAAATCAAGTTAATTTAAGAACATAAACAAATCAAGATGTTTTACAATCTGGGTTCATGAGCCTAGATTCAGTTCACTGTAGTTTCCTGAATAACTGAGTAGGGTGGTTACTCTAATGACTTTAATGAATGCTTATGTTTAATAATTAGCCCAACATTCTGACAGTTAGTAACTTCTGGTGTTGTCTTACAGTGTTGTTAAGTCTTTCATTGTTTTCTAATTTTCTGAGCTAGGATAAAAGTCTTTTGAGTGTAGAAATTTTATATCTGTTCCTTACAGTCCCATAGTATCTAGAGTACTGTTTTAGATATCTGTGCTTTCACTCCCTCGATATTTTGGAGCACATTATGAAAACTCCTTGCTTGTTGTTAATACTGTGCTTATTTTTCTGAATCATCAGAGGCCTGTGATCAGTTATTGACACTCATGTACAGTTGACAAATTAAGAACCAGAGATAAGGATAATCTAAGATAAAGTAGGTTCTTTCTCAAGCACTAAATGCAACTATTTTCATATTTCTGAGAAAAAAGAAAGGCGAAAGGTTTGCATCAATCAGAACCATATCACATCTATGTTAATTATAGCTTCTGAAAAGGATCATTTGTCTGTGTTATTTTGATAGTAAGAGGTGAACTCAGAGCCTTTGCATGGACTTTTTCCCCAGGCCTTTCTAATTTTTCTTAAAACTTTGAGACAGGGACTTATTAAATTGCTGAGTTGTTAAAACATGTTATCATTTTGTCTTAGCTTCCCAGAGTTCTGGGATTACAGACTTTGTTGTTATTAATATGATTTTTCTGGTGTAAGGATATATATATATATATATATATATATATATATATATATCCTTTACAAATTATAAAATTATACAATACACCATGGATTATAAGCATTTTGACCTAACTTTACTCTGTAATAATTACTTAACAGAAAATTATTAGTGTGACTGCAGTAAGAAGTTTTTTTAAAAGAAGAAGAATTTCTGGTCAGTCTCCACTCCTGATTGTCATTCTGTCCCATGGAAGCCAGAACAGAAGATCTTCCTGAGCACTCACTTGTGTTGGTTGAGACACATTTTGTAGCTTTCTTGGAATATTCTTAAATGAATCTCGTTTAAATCCTGCCAAGTGTGCCTGCTATATTCTTGCATGTTATGTCATACTTATCTGGGTAAAATCATGCATCCTACTTTTATTTGGTCTTACAAAAGGGAAATTAAAAAAAAATGCTTTTTCAATGTGATTGCAAAGATGTTTTATGTCTTCTTTCTGCAAGTTTTAGTTTGTTTTGTTTTGCAATTAAATGGCCAACGATGAGTAGCTCAGATTACCACATGATCGGAAGATCAAGTGAATCCTATTGTTTCCCCACGTTTTCCTGCAGTATACTTCTGCAATTTCTAAAGTGGGAGTCTAGGAGGACAAGTTGAACTGTTTGCACCTGGACAGCATTATTATGATTATTAACTTCATTTCCTTTGTTCCCAGCTTTCTTTCAGATGTGAACTGGGATTTGTATCATTTACCTTATTTTTTACTCATTGTACGTCAAAATATCTGACACTCAAAACTAAGGAAGGAAAGGTTCATTTAGCTCACCTTCGTGGAAGTTTTAGTTTATATTTGGCTGGCTCTAAGGCAGAGTAGCACAGGGCAGAGAGAAGCTGTTTTTGGCTTTTAAAAATTTTTGTGGTTTTTATTGAATAGGTTCTTTATTTAGAGCTTTATATATTGCCCTCTCATGGGCACATTTTCTGGCCTCCTAGGCCTTTTGAAGTTTAGGTGGAAGCCTTTCTCCCTTAGAACTGCATTTTGTATGTGCCTAAACCAGCACCACAGAACTGCTGCCAGCTAGAGCAGTAGCCAGGCTTTTTCTTTTTCTGGCTATCAGGTCAAGTGCTGTATGGTTGACCACGCTGACCTTGATAATGAGGAACAAATTTTTTTTTTTTTTTTAATGTCATCACCATTTTGGATCCTGGTGTGACTACTGCCTCTATTTTGGAACATGGGGTCCCGCAGCTTTTATTTCAAAGCAAAATCCCTCACCCTTGTGGTTTTGAGGCTGCAAAAGGTAAAAACCTGTGATGCCTTCAGGACATCTTTTTACTTTTCTTTGTTTTGTTTTGTTTTTTACTAGTAGAGATCTTAGGAGTATCTTTGTAGTCTATAGCCTTTAGGGCACTTTTTTTTTTTTTTTTTTTTAAGCCAAACTCACAACATTTTAAATCATTCTCCAGGGTTCTTTGCTCTTGGTTTTTAACATAAATTTGACTAAAATCTCCCAACAATAGTCATGCCACTGCCTCAACATGGTGCTTTCTTTAAATTTCTTTTTTAAGATTAACTAGTCCAGGAACCACTGGCACAGCTAAAGGTGTTCCAGTGCTTTTCTTTCAGGCAACATTTTCAAACCTTTTAAATCTCTTTTTATAAGCCATGTTTAAAATCTCTTGAACAACATGTTCAGGTAGTCACAGAAATGACAGCCCCCCTCCTGGTAGTAAGTTTTATTTTGGTTATTTTGTTGTTGTTGTTGCTGGACAAAATACCTGACACCCAAAATCAAGGAAGGAAAGGTTTATACAGTTTACAGTTTGTTGAGGTTTTATTCTATATTTACTTAGCTTTAGGACAGGGTGCCATGGCAGAGAATAACAGTTCATGGTGGTGAAAAATACCAAAGAGCAGAAGGAGGAGTCACAGCTGTGGCTTCTTGCATGCATCTCTCCCTTTTATGCTGACCCAAGACTGAAGCTCCTCTGAGAAAGTGGCATGCTACACCCTTTTAAAATTTTCTTTTATATCTTTTAAATGCTGAGTCTCCCTAGATGAACACTCCTTGCACTACAGAGGGCCCTCCATGCCCTAGGGAGGACCTTCCATGCTCTGAGGAGGGGCCTCCATGCCCTAGGGTGTGAAAGTGCTGAAGCAATTTAGTTAAGTTTCTAACTTCTCAAGTTGACACAGTGTCTCAACCATTACAGGATTTAAGCCTGAACACTTTTCCTATATATTCCACACACCTCTCTGTACATGACCATTGACCCAATGAGGATAGTCAGTGTTTGGGAGACTTTTGAGCAGTACTAAGATGCTAGGTGCTCCCCTTATCTACCTTTGTCTTAACATTGCTGAATGATTTTATATTTAAGTAGGATTAAATGACATGTTGAATATTAGGTTCTTAAAGTACCATAAATCTGAAAGCAGTATTATAAATTCTATATATTAAGGAATGTTCATTTCTTCTATTCCATTACTCTTGTCATATGTTTTATAGTCAGATCACTCAGGCTGATGATAAATATCTTTGCTTAGGGCTAACACATCCAGGTGCAAGTTGAGGCCCCAAATTACATTTCCTTGTTTACTCAATGCTTGACATTAGAAGATGGCACATCCAACACTTTGCACTGTTCACATATTTCTGAATTAGTTCACTTCATTCAGACTTGGACAATTCAAGAATTTCTTTTTGTTTAGTGCATCAGTGTAATGCAGTACCTTTTCTTTCCAAAATCTATTAGTCAAGCTGTTGGCCATGTATCTTCAGTCATAGTCTCTCTCTCTCTCTCTCTCTCTCTCTCTTTTTTTTTCCAAAAAACTATAGGAACAAGGGAACATTCTGTCTATATAAGGTCTAGGTGAGAGATAGTGGGAGAGTTGGGAGGAAGGAGTTGATGAATATTTAGGAGAAATATCACAGTTCTTACAGTGTTAATCCCTACTTTGGAATGTTTCTGGTTTGTGATATTATGCCATTTCGTCTTTCTCTGCACTGTTTTTCTCACTTATGAAATTAAGGAGTGTATGTTTTATGCACTTCACAGGAAGAGATGAGACTCCATAAGGTGTGTATTTGCTGCTAAAGAAATGGTGGTTTCCTCCCTCCCTGATCTTTCCCATCATCCTTTCCGTAATAAGCAGGGACTGCTCCTATGTGGTCATCCTTCATACTGCTTCTCTCTGTACTCTTTGTGTTTTAGTCTCAGTCCTTCCCAGTGAGCTGCCAAGTGGAGGCTCTTGCGTATTCACTTGTAAAATGTTTCTGCTTACCATGCCTTAAAATTTGGCACACATTTTAGATGCAGTGTGTAGCTACATGGTCTGTGTAATGATCTGATTAATGTCTCACTTTCTTCTGGGACCCCATCTCTAAATAGGCAAGGTCTGCTTCTCATTATTTTCCTCTCAATCTTAAAACCTTTACACAAGTCCAATCTATCAGAAATTCAATCATGCAAATTAAAATCATGATGAGAGTTGCAGATAGTTAGGGTACCATTCAGAGTGATATCTATCTGGACCATGAAGTCACAAACAGCAATTAAGCTTCTTGGGCTTTAAATGTGTCAGTAGAATTGTAAAACTATTATGGATATATAAAATAATATAATGACTTTCTTATATCATGTGGGTCACTAGAGAAGAATGCAGACGTGTGAGTGAGCAGAAGTCCAGGAAGAGTAGAGCTCTAGATTTACAATTAGTCAATGTGTATTAGTCCAGTTTTTCTAAGGAAACAAAACCAGTAGAATTTGGCTCTCACAATTTTGTAAGCTGACAAATCCTGCTATCTTATGCCTTCTACAAGCTGGAGCACCAGGAAAGCCAATGATATAATTCAGTTTGAAGCTTTAGAACAAGGCTGAGAATGGGTGTTACTGCTATTATATGTTCTAGAGTACAGAATATGAAAAGAAGGAGCTTGAATATCCAAGGACAGGAGACAATGAATATCTTGGCCTAGGATAAAAAAATGATTTATCCTTCTTCCACCTGCCTTTTTGTTCTGTACAATAGGTGATGCCAGCCCAGGTGGGCAAGGTTGGATCTCTTTTACTTGGTCATTTGATTCAAATGTTACTCTTTTTTGGAAAAGCCCTTTCAGATATATCAGAAATAATGATTTTCCAGCTCTTGGGCATCCCAGGGCTCAAGCGCAGCAACACATTAAATTGTCCATCACAGCATGCTTTCAGCTGTGGAGAAATCTGTGCTATTGTTGGATGCACACCTCAAGATCTTTGACTTCTGAAACCTGGTGCAGTGCATGAACAATTCTCCATCTCAGAGAGTTTCTTCTCTAGGTTGTTCTGCCCTGAGAGCTCAGAAAGGGCTTGTGCATTTCCTCTGTTCTTTTAGTGCGGAAAATTACATCAGGAAATCATTACTGATATTAATAGAACAGAAGCTGATGAAATCACATTCACAAATGAGAAATGAAAGAGAATATAATCTAGGGGACACCCTAAAGTTTTCATCTTTTTATTAAGATAGATAACAAGGATTTCTTTAGAACTAATCACCTGTTTCATATATTAAGCATCTATAATGGAAGAAGACAGACTTATGCAGTCTTGTTGGTGTGTTGTAGGGCCCAAAGTATATATCAAGCACTGAAACTACTGTTATAATTTATGATAGATAGACCTAGATATTCCCATAATATGTCACAAATAAAATAATTTTTGCTGCCACCAAAAATGCATATGTGTGAACTTTATTAAAATAGTAATTATTTTTAAGGTACCACATCACTTAGAGCAATCATATTTAACCTAAACCTAGCTCTCAGGACAATATTCTTTCTTTCTTTCTTTCTTTCTTTCTTTCTTTCTTTCTTTCTTTCTTTCTTTCTTTCTTTCTCCTTCCTTCCTTCCTTCCTTCCTTCCTTCCTTCCTTCCTTCCTTTATTACTTTCTCTTTTATTTGTGCTCAAACTCTCACTATATTACTTGAACTCATAGTGATTCTCCTGTTTTCATCCTCCCCAGTACTGGAATTACAGGCACGCATCGCCACATCCAGACTCAGTCACAAGCTTAGTGTGCCCAGGCCCACAGCCAGTGTGGCGTGTAGTGCCAGGGATTGAACCCTGGCCCCTGCACTTGCCAAAGCAGGTGTTTAGTCCACTGAGCTATCCCACCGGCCCTCAGTATACTTTTCTTTTCAAGTTTATTTGTAAAGTTTGTGGAAAATTCAAGGAAATAAGTTACAGATTTAATGTAATGCAAGTTTCAGATGTTCTGCATGTGCCCTTGGTTGAGGTGAGGCAGCAAAGGCCAATTTTCCTTTTAGGGAGCACCTCATGGATACAATTACTTCTATGTGTAATGAGAATTACAGGTGTCAGAGAGTTTTGTCCTCTTAATAGGACCACTGAATAGTGATGACTTTAACCCTTGTTGGCTCACAGAGGAGCCTTGACACTAATCTGGTAATAACGTAACACATCAGTTAATGTTTTCATAAGCTCAGGCCAGCATTTATTAACGTGTTTTCTGGGAATCTCCTATATATTTATAGCGCTTGATAGAATCAGTAGCTGATGGATTGATTAGCAGACATCAACTTGTGCTAATTATATTGGTGATCTCAATGTGATTTACAGAGGTGCCTGGAAATCTCATCTAATGTTGATGGAGATGTGTGAAGTATTAGCCCCAGCACAGATGTACACTGCTACAATCTCTGCATTCCTCCCATTTTCCTTGGAAAAGCACTTCATCCATGGCAATTTGACACTTCTGTTGTGTTCTCTTTTCTGTCCATCTGTTATTTTTTTTTTCATAATCACTAGTTGTATGCTTATTGGGGATCACACATGGTTTACCTTCTCTTTAACTTCTGTGAAATTTGATTCTGAGTTTGAAGCAGTTAGAGGGAATAGGTGGGGCAGTGACTAAGTTTCTGCTCTCCCGAATGGATCTATCCTTTTATGAGGTTAATGGAGTCATGGGTACAAGGGTTGACAGTTTACCTCAAGCGTGGGGCTGCTGTAGAGCACATTGCTTAGGTCTTCTGGTTGCTTTCTGCCTCCCTCTCTGTGCCACCTGTAGCCATTTGGGGTAAAGCTTTTCAAGTTTAGGCCAGAACTCTGAGCCAAAACAACTTATCCAGTCTGTAATATTGTGCTGTCAACAACAACAAATGGGCTCAGACACTGTGACAGTGTCTCCCTCAGTGGCCTTTAGGAGGGAAGGTGCCATGCTGCACTCATTCCAAGCATGTTTCAGTGTGAACTCAGTGCCTGACATCTGACACACAGTCCATACACAGCAATTGAAAGAACATAGTAAAAATCAATCTAAATTGATCATCTTATTCATTGTGTGTGTCATAAAGGTTCTTCTATGTGATAATCATTGGTGGTGTATCTAGGCACTGATTTTTAACTACAGTTTCTTGCTTTTCTGCACTCTGTCCACATAGGCACTAAGTTATTATTAATATAATTATAATATAATATAATATATGATAATATAATATAATATAATAACTAATATAAGTTATTATGGTAGCTTCAGGTCACTATTGAGAGAATTGAAATAAATTCAAAATAATTTGTAACAAACCAGAAGAACATAGTGTTATCCCGGGAACTAGTACAGTTACCAATTTCTGTATCATGCTGAAAAAACTTGAAGGCCACTTTGTACACTCTGTGAATTTTCACAAAGTGATACTTGTATTTTCCTGGGCCCTCTTAGCTCTTGAAGGGCGCTGTCTTTTTTTTTTTTTTTTTTTACAGGACCAGGGTTCAAACTCATGACCTTGCACTTACCAGGCAGGCACTTGTGCCTCAGAGCTATCTCCCTGGCCCCGAGGGGCTCTGTCTTAGAAGACATGTATCTAGAGTTTCTACTACAGCTTCACTCATAGGATCCAGGATGTAATGTTTTAATAACAAGTAAGTATATTCATACACAATGTCAGGAGAAAATCCAGGTGCAATTTCATCCAGCCAAACGAAAAAGTTCTAAAAATAGCCCTTTCACTTAGAGCCTGCATTTTCCAAGCATCCATTTGTCGAAGTTTAATTCTAAGCACCATTGCTCTCAGTGCTGGAATACCTAATGAATGCCATACATGATCTACTTGATATGTGCTGAGTATAAGCTCAGAACACCCCTAGGAGACAATAGGATCAGCTTCCCTCTAGGCATGTGGAGTAGCTCAGTCATCTCAGCACTCCACTGTTTGAGCTAGGATCCAGCATGGGTCCCTTTGTGGGATTTCTAGAGCAACACAGCCATCATCGAAGGTGGCTGTTCAGAGCCGTTGTAGAGCTTTCTGCTTCTTCAGCCCTTTGTCCTGGCCTGGAGTGAATCCTCAACATAAAATGCGAATATTTGTCTTTCAAAAATGTGCATTAGTCACCTTTCCTGTGGGGGAGACCAAATACTTGATGTTTGTGCCTTAAGGGGTTGAGGGTAAGCTCTGGCACATGGCCTTGGAGGCTATATCTTCCAAAGGAGGAGAATCGTGGAGAAAAATGTGCTTACTTCATGGAGGCCAGGAAAGAAGGCACAGGGAATGACCCAAGTAAAAGAGGCCAGGGAGCAGCATAGTCCCCACCCTCTTACCTCCATGGCCTACCCAGTAATCTGCTAAGAATGTCTCAAGCCAACCAAGTTGACAACCAGTGAAGGGAAAAGTTTAGTTTGTGTTCACTTGCCCATTCAATTCTGTTCATTCATTCTTCTGTTGTCAGGTGAAAATTCTAAATATATTCTTCAATTTCTACACTTGAAATTTCAATATTTATTTGTGGTTAGGATGATGGCAAAATAGAATTGTATAAAAAATGTATGTTTAGGAAAGTAAATATTGGGAGAGATAATAAAGTCTCTTCTCGAATTTCAAATTTCTATAATTTAGTTTTCATTTTATAAATCTTGGTGAACCTGAATAGAAAAATCAATTAGAAAAATAAAAATAGATTTTTAAACTATTAGGGGTCTAAAGTAATCCTGTGATCTCTCTGGGGGTAGGTTAAATATTACTATCCAAGTATAAGGCAGAAAACAGTCAGAGACTGAATTTATTCATTCATATTTTTTTCATCACTTGTTTGTTCAATGACTTCTACATACTTCTATGTGTAATGATAATTACAGGTGTATCTACATACAGAAGTGGGTGTTACCCTATCATGAGTGAATTGTGCAAAGATTTTTGAATGTTTTGTGAATCACATGTTAGTGTGATCCCTGTTGGATGCGTAGATACTGATTCTGATGCATGTGTGGATTATAACACAGGAAGGGATGTGAAGAGGCACAGATCCTTACTGGGCATGAGACTGGGAGATGTTTAGGGTCAGAGTAATGGGAGGGGGAGGGTGCAGTTTTAGGGAGGGCAAGTGAGGAATGATAGTGCCTTTCACTGGTTTGATAAATGGGACATTCATTGGCTCCACTTATGTCGTGTGACCACTATTGGAACTAAGACTCACATTGCCTTTCTGTGCAGGAAGTCGTCTTTTTCCATTCAATTTTTGTCATACGGCAAGAGTTGTAAAGGAAGACACAGAACTGAGAGAATTACGTAAGTTGAGAGATTAGAGTTTTAAAAGTTGAAGGTTCATTTTTGAAGTAGAGCACGATGTTGTTATAATAATTGGTCATTTTAGAGGTCTTTTTAAAACTTGCAGCATCCATCATTTCAAAGCTGACTTACTGAGATTTGGCTGAATAAGTAGGATATTTCTTGAGAGTTTGAAGTGGGTATAGAATGTGAGGAAAGTAAAGATGAGAAAACTTGATTATGTGCGGGAAAATAGTCTCTTTTTCTAGATTTTAGAACTGGATCTCTATTTTTAAATTGAAGGATCATTTTTTATTTACCTACCCAACCATCATCTTTATTCAAAACACTTTTAGAGCCATTAATTCCTATAGTCTCTGCTAGAAGTGGAGGATAAATAATGAATCATTGTTGTACAATGTAGTTATGTTTGTCCAGGAGTCAGAAAACCTGACTTTATGGTCTCAGCTCTGCTTCTATTTTTATGTGCATTAAAAATAATTTATTCTAAGGTAGGCATGGTGGTGCACAGCTGTAATCCTAGCACTTGGAGGGTGAGGCAGATGGATCTTCATGAGTTCCAGGAAAGCCTGGGTTACACAGTGAGTTCCAGGCTGAAGAACATAGAACATAGAACACCTTGTGTTCTAAAGGTGTATTCATTCATTCATTCATTCATTCATTCTTCTTTCCCTTTGTCTTTTTGGCCCTATCCTATGTGAAATACAAGAATAAAAATATATATCCTGATTATCTTGTACATGCCAACTATTATTATTATTATTATTATTATTATTATTATTATTATTATTCTGAAAAATAAACAAAAATCTCAAGAAATAGATGAGAAATAATAGAGAGGCAGTGGGGTAGATGCTCTAAGTTTCTGTTTCTTCATGTAAAATGGGATTAATATTCCTGTCTACTGAAGGTTTTCAGGATTAATAAGTAGGATAAAGCTGAATGCTAACAAT
>PVKN010020882.1:0-15765 GCA_004027915.1 Capromys pilorides
AGAAATGGTGAGTCCAGGGAGGGTGGACTAGGACTGCAGGAGGCATGCCAATGGCTTGAAGTGGCTGCCAATCTCCACTGCTTCCTACCCTTCGAAACCAAGGTTGCTCTGTCCTGCCCATCCTCTGCTGTAACTGGCCTCCCTCGGTGCCTTTCCCCACTGTACTGTCTGCTCTCTGCTACCAGATACTGCTATATCTCAAAAATAAAGGTTAAGAATTATAGACACCCTGCTCCTTGGATCTCCCTCCTTCCACCCTGAGCTTTAGGGTTGGGGGACTAAACTGTTTCCCTCCAGATCCTTTCCACTGTAGCCTGGTGCTTATTCCCTATCCTACAACAGTGATTTGGATTCAATGCTCTGTGACCTCCAGCTGCTTCACTACTTTTCTCTTGACCTCTCCTCACCCTTCCCAGACCTGGAGGACTGAGAGATCTCTTACTGTTTTTATTAACCTGAAGATAGAGGCTGGGAGCAGGGCCATCCCACAGGCTCCTTGGACTCCCTTGGCTGAGGGGAAGTTGGGCTTAAGCAGGCTGTATTGCCTGGCTAAATAAATCAACACCACAAAGAAAGCTGGCCTAAGGCTTAATGGCTCACACACAGATCCTGGATTCTGAGGGTTAGGGTTAAATTTTTATTTCTATTTGGGGGGGAGGGTTGGGGAGGCGGACAAGGTCTTGCTAGGCAGTTCAAGCTGGCCTTGAATTCACTATGTAACCTAGGCCCAGTATCCTCCTGAATCCTGGAATTATAGGTGTGTGCCACTATGCTCAGCAAGGTTTTCATAAAAAATTGTATCAAAATATAGGTAACATAAAAATTGTAATTTTAATCATGTTGAAGTATACAGTTCAGTGAAATTAATTCCATTAACAACATTATATACCATCACCACTATTTTTAGCCTACCTTACCTGGTACCAGGGGATTGAATTACAGGGCCCTCACGCTGAACTACATTTGAAGCACTTTTTGTATCATTTTTTTTTTTTTAAATGTATTTAGTACAGGGTGTACAGGGTCTCACTATGCAGATTGTACTTGGGTAGTGACCCTCCTGGTTTCAGCCTCCCAAGCACTGGGATTACAGGTGCGCGCCACCACACCCAGCCTCTGTCACCTCAGCTCATGGGGGGGGGGGGCACTGTATGCCTGGGATCCAACCCAGTCCCTGTGTCTGCCTAAGCAGAGGCTTTAATCCACTGAGCTATCTGGCCAGCCCCCAAGCACTTTTTAAAGGTTTGGGGGTTTTTTGTTTTGCTTTGGAGACAGAGTCTCACTATGAAAATAAGTTGTGCAGGATAGGCTCAAACTTGCAATCTTCCTGCTTCAGTCTCCCACTAGTATTTTTTACTATCCCAAATAGGAATTCTGCGAATATCAAGAGATAATTCCTCCCTCTTCCTACCCTTCACCTGCTGGTAATCTTTAGTCTATGTTCTCCATGAATTTGCCTATTTTGTATATTTAATACAAGTGGAATCATACATCTTCCCTTTTATGTCTTGTTTTACTTAGCATATATTTTCAAGGTCCATCCATATTGTAGCAGAATTTTATTCCCTTTGTGCTCTTTTGTGCCAGGATTGAGGCCAGGGCTTCACACGTATTAGGCAAATACATTACCCCTACACTACACGCCTAGCTCAGGAATTTTGTACGTTTTCACAAATGAATAATATCCCATCGTGTGTGTCACATTTTCTGTATCCACGCATCTGCTGTTGACTCCTGGCACTGTCTACGCTTCTTGGATATTATGACTGAAGCTGCTGTAAACATGGGCGTGCATGCATCTGTTCAAGCTCCTGCTGCAGGACCCTGCGAGTATATACCTGGGAGTGGAATGGGTGGGTCACATGGTTGTGCATTTAACCTCTTGCGAGACTTCCACCAGTAATGCATTAGAATTTTGTTTTTTCTACATCCTTGCAAATACATGTTTGTTATTTACATATATGTGTGTATGTTATTTACACACATATATATATATATATATATATATATATATATATATATATATAATCAGTCTCTTGCTCTCGCCAGGCAGGTGCTTATTCTACTGAGCTATCTCCCCATCCACATATATATATGCATATGCATTATTTTTCACTACTTGGGATTGAACAACTCAGGGCCATCCCACTGAAATGTATCCCTGATCCTTCTAAAATTTTCATCAAGGGTCAGGATATAGCTCAGCAGTCTAAGCACCTGCCCGATAAGCACAGGGTCTTGAGTTGGATCCTTGATATTGCATGTGGCACTAGCCCTGGAACCCTGGGTACACTGCGCCTAGTACCAAAACTGGGTGTGATGGCGCACACCTATAATCCCAGTGCTGGGGAGGCTGAGATAGGAGAATCACTATAAGACCGAGCTGTGTAGTGAGTCCCTATACTAAATAAGTATATTAACAAAAGATTAAAATAAAGTAAAATAAAATTTTGTATCATGAGACAGGGATCTCACTAAATTGCCCAGGATGGGCTTGAACTTGGGATCTTCAGCCTCAGCCTTCCAAAATGCTGGGATTATAGGTGTGCACCACCGTGCCCTAGCTATTATGTTTATTTATTTTTCTTTTTATTGCCTGTGCTTTGGGTGTCATATCTATGGACTCATTGCCAATTTCAATGTCATTCTCTTCTTCACTGACTCTTCTATGAGTTAAACAATTTTAATTTACTTAGGTCTTTAATCTACTTTGCATTAATTTTATTTTGTGTTTTGAGACAGGGTTTTGTTATGTAGTACAGGATGTCCTTAAACTCACTATGTAGCCCAGGATGGCCTTAAACTCATGGCAACCCTCTTGCCTCAACCTCCCCAGTGCTGGGATTAAAGGCATATACTACCAACCCAAGCTCATTTTGAATTAATTTTTTCAAATGGTGTGAGGTAAGGTTCTACCTTTATTCTTTTGCATATGGAAATTTCCTTGTCATCAGTGAAGAGAATTTTTCCCTTTAGTTTGTTTAGCATCTGCATTAATTCTATAGAGAGACAAAATCAATGACAGATAGATAGATAGATAGATAGACAGACAGACAGATAGGTCTTTTTTTGTTGTTTGGGTTTTTTTTTAAAGAGGAACTGGCTCCTATGATCATGAATGCTGGAGAGGCCATCTGAAAGCTGGCGACAACTGATTGGCTCAGAGCAAGTTTGAAGGTCTCAGGACCAGGGAAGCCAATGGTGTGGCTCTTTGTTCCAGTCCAAAGTGTAAAGAACTGATGGTGTAACTCTCAGTCTGAGGCTAAAGGCCTTAATGAACAGCATGGGGGTTATCTGATTTGATGGGGTTATCTGGTAAGAACAGGTGAGTCACTGGGGGCTGTCCGGGAAGAGCACATCCCTCCCCTTAGCTCCTCCTTTATCTCTTCTGCTTCCCAGAAAGAGTGATTTTATTTATTATTATTATTATTATTATTATTATTATTATTATTATTACTGTCTTTTTGAGACAGGGTCTCGCTATGCAGTTAAAGCTGGCCTTGAGCTCATTTTTGTAGCCCAGGCTGGTCTTGAATTCACATCGATCCTTGTGCCTCAGCCTCCAAAGTGCTGGAATTACAGGTGTGTGCCATCTCACTGGGCTAAATAGTTTTTTTTTTTTTGTTGTTGTTGTTTTTGGGGTTTTTTTTGGTGGTACCAGGGATCGAACTCAGGACCTTGCACTTTCCAGGCAAGCACTTATTCCACTGAGCTATCTCTCTGGCCCGAAAGAGTGATTTTAAAAGTCTTACATTTTACTAGCAAGAAAACCTCCATAAAGCTGGGGCCTGCAAAGATAAAACAGAGGAAAGCCTGGTTGATGAAGATTAGCATTGAAAAGCCTAGTACTTTACAACAGGACAGTAGAAAAGATGGCTTGAGGGCAGCAAGGGACCAACAAGATCCCACCCTTTGAAGGTTGAGTTGCAAAAGTGCGACTTTTCTTGAGAAGACCCCCACAGCACCTTGCTTGTGAAAGGCCATCTAGAGCATTGGTTCCTAAGGAACTGGCTCTCTAGTTTTTGGTTTATAGTTCTCAGCCACCTAGTTACTGTACTCAGAGGCCTCTATAGCTGCAATTCAAGGGGGCTTGCCTATTGCTTGGGTTGGTGGCAGACCTTGGCATCATGCACTTGGTGCTGGTTTTACATGCACGCAGAATACAAGCGTTGAGGAGTCCGGGAGGCTTTCACCCAGATTTCAGAAGAAGGCTTGGTAGGTCAGGCAGTGTGCCTCTGTGAAACAGTGAAAATGAGACAGTGGAGACCCCAGAAAGTTGGAGAAGCCAGAATACAGAACATCTGAGGAAAGCCATAAGAAGTGAGCTAACCTAGCCCAAGAGAAAAAACCTTAAGTGATACAACCACTGGCAATGCTGTAAGAGGCAGGGCTGCTCAAGCCCTTTGCAGCTCAGACCTTACCACACCTCATCACAGGTGCTGGACAAAAAGCTGTAAGATTTTAGGTTTTTCCTTTTTAGGTTTTGGTCTTGTTTGGGCCCTATTGGTTTCAGTCTCTCTGTTTCTCCCCTTTGGAATGAAAATGTTTACCCTGTGTTATTGTACGTTGGCAGTGTTTAGCTTTGATTTTTACAGGGCTCACAGCTAAGAGTTTTGAGTCTCAGGGGAGCCTTTGGACTTGGACTTCTCAGCAGTGCTGGATCTTTGGCAACTCTTAGAGATGGACTAAATATATTTTTGCATAAAAAGATGTGCATGAGTCTTTTGGAAACCAGGAGCAGAATGTTATGATTTAAGTCTAATGTCCCCTGGGAGCCTCAAGCAATCACAGATAGAGCTTTGGAAGTTGGATTATGGGTATTTATACTAGACTTGCTACTAAAAGGTGGGGTCTGCAGGAGAAGTTGAGTTACTGGGATGTGGCCTAGAAGGGCTTGCCTCCTTCTCTGGCTTTACACTTACTTCTCTCTACTTCCTAAACACCATGTCCTGAGGAGCTTTCCTGTCATACCATCTTGCCTTGGAACCAGCAGCATAGAACTGAAACCTCCATAAACTGTGAGCTAAAGTAGACCTCTCCTCTCTTAAGTTGAGGGTGCTGATACTCTCTCACGATGAGAAAGTGGCTGCGGCCCCGCTCTCTTTCATCAACACTATCAGATATACCCAGAAATGGCACTGCGCTAGCTAGCTATGTATCTTTAATCCAGTGAAGACGACACTGACAACCATTACAGTGCTCTTGCCAAAAATCAACTGGCCATAGATGTATGGGTTTATTTTTGAGTTTCAGTTCTATTCTATTGAGCTATGTCTATCTTTAGTACCACACTCTGAATAATTCTCTTGCTTCTAGGAGAGATCTAATCTAGGTGCAAGCTTCCAACTATATTCTAAAGTACTTTAGGTCTCAAATAATGATATAATAATTTCTATATTTAATGAATTTTTCTTATATAAGTAATTTACAATAAATAGATGACAGTTAAAACGTAAAAAAATAGAAATTCGTCTTTATATATTATTTGAAATTTTAAGTGAGAAAGTATTTTTGGTGGTATTTGGGATTGAACCTAGTAGCACTCTACTGCTGAGCAGCCTCTCCAGCCCTTTTTATTTTGAGACAAAGTCTAGTTAAGCTGCCCACTTTGTCCCTGTGTTTTTTTTTTTTTTTTTGTGGGACCTGGGTTTGAACTCATGACCTTGCACTTGCCAGGCAGGCACTTTTGCCATGGAGCTATCTCCCCAACCCAAGTTGCCCATTTTAGCTTCAAAAATAAGATCTTTCTGCATCATCTCTTGAGTAAACTGGGATTACAGATATGCATCATCACACCAGGCTTAAGTGAACTTCATGATATAGTTTTTCATGTTCTAAAGGCAAAATAAATATTTAGTCAAAGTCAAGTTGGTTTTTTTATGCACAACTTAGGCCAAGTGGCACAAGTCTATAGTCACCATGCTTGGAAGACTAATGAAGGAGGACTGTACATTGGAGGCCAGCCTCAACAACTTAGTGACTTACCAAGACCCTGTCCTGAAATAAAATTTAAAACAATAAAAATGAGCTGGAGATGTAGATGAGTGAGAAGGCCCTAGATCCAATCCTCTGTACTACAAAAACACCCCCTTCAAACCAGCCAACAAACAAAATCATTTAAAGTGTTCTGTGAGTCAAAAAAGAATTAGGAAAAACTACTTCCATGATAACTCCTCACCTGACAGAAAGAGCAGGCCACATTTCATAGCGGGGCATAGCCATTTTCCGAGGCACACATGCTCCTGAGCAAGTCAGTGAATCCCTAAAGTGAATTCATCTCTCTTACCTACTGGCCTTGGGTCTCCACAGGAGGACCGGTGCGCGTTCAAGACCAGGCTGGGCTACAAAAAGTGAGCTCAAGGTCAGCCTGAATATGCCATTCTCCTGGGCATGCTTTCTGGTGAATTTACCTCCCACCTGCAACAGAAATACTCCTTCAACAGGCAGGACAGACCTAGGTACTGTCCCAAGGAGAGCCCAGGGATTGTAGTATGGTGTGATGACTGTGGGGTTAGAAGGTGTGTAGGGCTGCGGCCCCAGATTGTGTGGCAGAAACCTTAATTCAGTGCAGGAACAAGGAAGCACTTCTGGAGATGATGCCTGAGGACAATAGGGCCAGCTTGAACGGAAGCTGTTGTAAACACCAGTGCTTATAACCAGACCACTGAATGGTTCACTGTATTTTCCCTGCTCAGCAGGGTACACTGTCCTTGGTATCACTAATTTATCATCACTTATTTATTTATTTACTTATTGTCTTTTTGAGACAAGGTCTCGCTATGCAGTTCAGGCTGACCTTGAGCTCACTTTTGTAGCCCAGGCTGGTTTTGAACTCACATCGATCCTCCTGCCTCAGTCTCTCAAGTGCTGGGATTACAGGTGTGCACCAGCATGCCCGTTTTTGTTTTTTTTTTTTTAATCACTAACTTTAATGTTTCCACGCCTTGTGATCCAGACTCACAAGGGACCTATAATCTGCACGATCTGAAAAGCTGCTCTTTGTCTACCAGTTTTTTCCTTCCCTGGGGGTGGGCAGGTTGGCCTTCACTCACAAAGTGCAGAGCTTCCTGGGCCTATCCCAGGGTTACCCTGGGTGAGGCTGGGCCAGTGTGGTCTTTTCTTTCATTTCTTATCCCAGACTGAGTCTGCAGAGGTCAGGACAGGGACCTTTAGAAAGTTTTATTACAGTTCCTGCTCCCCAGGAGGCTGTCCAAAGAATCACTGGGCCCTATCAGCATGCTGGGCTGCTGGCCCGTTCAGCATTCACTCCTTGCAACCTCAGGCAACCCAACCAAGTCCTTCCTTTCTTCTGGGCCAGGGAATTTCCAAGTCAAATCAATTGCGTCCCTTTATTCTTTTCTTTCTTTTTTTGTATTAGGGCAGGCTCAACCTGCCCTGGGGGGGAGGGGGGGGGCTGGCGCAGCATGTTATGCCTGGGATCGAACCCGGTCCCTGCAGTTGCTTAAGCTTTCCTAAGCAGGCACTTTAGACCACTCAACCATCTTGCCGGCTACCTTTATTCTTAGGGTCCTAAAATTTCCAGCTACCAACTGGGCCCCTTAATTGGGCCCTTTGACAGGGCCCAATTGGTTGTTGTTGCAGCTCTGAACCAGCTGGGAATTTCTCTGTCGTTGAATTCCTGAACAGGGTTTTCCCTGTTTAGAGGTCCACCCCCCCACCCCCTACCCCCGCCTCCCCCTCTGATTTAATCCTCACAAACCAGGCTTGATGCCATTATCTCTGGAAAGCAGGTCTCTTTCCTTCGATCTAGTCCGCCTCTGTGCTTCTGTCAGGCTGAATGTGCCTCATAGAGTCTGTGTCCTCTTGGAGTTCAAGTTCAGGTCTGCCGGATCCCCGCTAGGACCACGGAGAGCTGGCCAGGAGCGGTGGAGTTAAAGACCTGGGCCTGGAGGCCCCGCCTGCGGAGCGCGCCAGCGACCGAAGGGGAGGCCGCCCCGGAGGCTGCGGCTGAGAGGTCGCCGTGGAGGCGCCAACCTTGGACTCCTCGTATCACCCCAAGCATCAACAGGAGCCCCTCGGGAGAAAACGCCTTGGTGGGCCCCAGCGGTGCAGGAGTCGAGACAGCTTTCGCCAAGTCCGCGTGAAGCGCTCCCCTGCGTGCACACTTGGTCGGACCCGGGGATTCCCCGCGCCGTCGTGACGTCACGGGGTCTCCTCGAGGCCACGCCCGGTGGTCAGACCGCGCCTTCCGCTGAAGGGAGAGCGCTGAGAGCAGGATGGAGGCTGCAGCCATGGCGGGGTCCGAGGGCCCCAAAGTCCCGGGAGCCCGAATCGCGCTCTGGAAATGCCACATTGTGCGACAATTGCGGCGGCGGGATCGCACGCAAAAGGCGCTCTTCCTGGAGCTGGTACCGGCCTGTGAGTGCGCGCTGGGTGGCTTTAAAAGCGCCGTGGTGGAGACTGGCTCCCGGCCCCGGGCGAGGGTTTGCCTGCTGCTCTTGGCCTCCAGGGCGCCAGCGCCTTCTCGCCTCCGAGGCCCTGTGCCTCGCGCCTTCAACCTGGCCGTCCCTGCCCACTTCCTAGAGGGCAGGATTCCTGCCTCTTTTAATCCAGGCTCTGCCCACCTCTTGTCTCTCAAAGCTTGTTTCTGCCTCCCACGAGCTGATACGTTTGTCACCACAGTTGGTTTGCAGGGTCTTCTGTGCCTCCCCTGTCCCCGTGGGCCAGTGGAGGAAGGCAGGACTGTCAGAGCAGCGACTTGTTAGCAGATCCAGCGATGGAGGAAACTGAATTTCAGACACTGCCACTGATAGGTGATCCAGGCCCAGGTTCCTGGAGCCCTTTGGTGCCCAGCCTACTACTGCTTGAGGGAGCAGCCGGAGTCCGTTTTTTTTTTTTTTTTTTTTGTGCGGGACCGGGGTTCAAACTCATGACCTTGCACTTGCCAGGCAGGCACTTGTAACACAGAGCTATCTCCCCAGTCCCCGTATTTCTTGAGGATGCTAGCTGAGCTCTGGGAAGTCAGACTTTCCAAGAGCTCTCTCTGGGCTGCTGGTCAGGAAGGGGTGTGGCAACAGGTGCGCTTATCTATCTGTGTAGGGCCCCTGGTCACCTGAGATCTTGTGGCTGAAGCTGGAAGTCTAGCCACAAAGTCTCTGCAGCGCCTTTGCACCCATACGTTTACATCTGCTCACATCCTGGGAACTTTCAGTGAAACCGTCCTGGTGGCAGGCAGATCCTCTCCATCAGGGTTGGGAGGACGGCCCCCTACCTCCAGGCAGCTTGGCTTCTCCACTGCTCAGATGGGTTGTAGGATTTCCTGGTTAGAGGAAGGAATACACATACCCCTCCCCAGCTGGAAATCCGAGGGCCCGGAGAGACTGAGGCATTGAAATGAGACCCTGAAGTTTCAGTCACCTCTGTGGTCTTGGGCAGTTCAAGCCTCTTGCCCCAAATGTCATGTTTTATATCTGTAAATCAGGCACAATGGGCCTTTGGATTGATTGGGGGGTTAGGGTAGCAGTGCAGTTCTCTGAGGACCGAGGTGGGGTTTTGTGTGAGGACTAGGCCAGACCCAGGGATCTCAGTCAAGGTGCCCTCTGGGCACTGGGTGAAGGAAGGTGCCTGAGGAGACTTGGCTTACCACCCTCAATCTAGAGAAGATGAAGTGGGCATAACTTTGTGTGTGTGTGTGTGTGTGTGTGTGTGTGTGTGTGTCCCTTCCAGGGTCAAACTACCAACTTGAGGTCTGTTGGATAAATGCTCAAGGACTTTCTGTTTTGACCCAGGGGGGTACTTTATATCAACTTTGAGGAAGTTAGCATTACTTTAGTGGAAGTTAGTCACTCTCCTTGGAGGGGAAGTGACTGACTGAAGGCCAGATGCAGGTGAAGCTTTTTTTTTTTTTTTTGAGACAGGGTTCAGGCAGGCCTTGAACTTGCTGTGTAACCCAGGCTGGCCTTGAGCTCACAGTTGATCCTCCTGGTGTTACAAGTGTGTGCCATCACACCCAGTCCAGGTGAAGCATTTTGTTTGTGTCATTTTGCTCTGGAACTGAGCCTTGCCAGGGGCCAGCTGAATCAAATTCAATTCCCTCAGGCCTCTCTTCTGGCAGTATGCTGCCAGCCATTGCTGTCCCCAGCAGTGGTGGTCCTTCTGCGCTGCAAGAGCAACCTCTTTCCCTGGATGGGTCCAGGGTGGGGCTGGAGGCACAGCTGTGTAAAGGGCCAGTGTGGTGAGGAGGCTTGTGCCAGCAGAAGGCCCTGTTGAGCTGCACAGTAGCCCTCGGGCAAGGGGTAGAGCACAGTCCCCAGAACCTTGCTTCTCTATTCTAGCATCCCTGGAATCCCACATCCCTCCCTCCCCGCCAGAGATAACTTGAGGCCAGTGGTCTCCTGGGGCGTGTCTGTCTCTGCCCCAGGCTCACCCTCTTGCACCCTCAGACAACCATCTCCTAGAGAAGGCTGAGCTGCTGGCCAAGTTCTCAGAGAAGCTGCAGCTGGAGCCCAGTGAGGTCACCCCTGCCCGCCGTGAGGGTTCCTGGTGAGTATATGTAGTGGGCTGTCGGTGCTTGGACCGGCTTCCCCCACTATGCTGGGTTCATTTTCTCCTGGTACCTCATTTCCCTGCAGCTGCAGGAGCGGGTGGCCCTTAAGGCCCCCTCCCCCAGCTGCCTAGTGCTTCCCTACCCCTTGCTCCCTGAATTTGCCTGTGTCCTTCCCCACGACCGTGTGCTCCTCCTCTTCTGTCTTTGCCCATCTCCTGGTTCCTTATCAAATGCCTACAGGAAAGGTCCAACTCCCTTCCAAAGAGGAGGTAAAAACAAGAGCTAGGGATGGGTCCAGGCCAGAGATGGCAGGTGCTTCTTGCTAAGGGTCCTTAGCCAGGAAACCCAAGGCCCGGACAGTCCCAGAGCACAACAGTCACAGAAGCTTATTTCTGAGACTTGACTTTTCCTTGACTGCTTGCTCGCTTCTACCTTCCCCAGGAGAAAGTTAATGGCTAGGGCTGGGGAGATAGCTCAGGGGCATAAGTGCCTGCCTGGTAAGTGCAGGGTCCTGAGTTCGATTCCCAGTTCTGAAAAAAAAAAAAAAAAAAAAAGTTAATGGCTTTTGGGCCTAGGCAAGTACAGGGACCTGGATTTGATCCCCGGTACCAGGTCCTTGGTACTGTATGGCATGCAGGCCCCACCCCGGGTACACAGAGGCAGCCACCAAGTCTGGGCACGCCTATAATCCCAATGCTGGGGAGGCTGAAACAGGACGATCACTATGAGTCTGAGCTGGATAGTGAGACCCTGTGACAAATACATAAAATTAAAAAAAGAAAAAGTTAATGGCTCATATTTCAGGCTTTTCCTGGAGCAGCCTGTGGAGGCCTCTGGGCCCTGGGGTGAATGGGGGTGGTAGTTATGGTCCTGAGCACCACTCTCTGACCGGTTGGCAGGAAAGAGGAGTCAAGGCCTGATTCCGACAGAGTCTCATCGCCAGACACTCTGAAGGTGAAGTGGCAGCAAGAGGAGGAGAGGCTCCGGCTGGTCTGTGGTGAGGTAAGCTGGGCAGGGATGCAAGAAGGGGACAGGGCAGGATCCAAAGCTTTGCAATAGGGAGATGCAGTTTTCCACAGGCGCCAGTGAGTGTGCAGTACTTGCTGTGTTCGCCACATTCCCTGAGCCCAGTGCTGCAGGACTGAGTGCCTGTGTATCTCAGACCCTGACTCGGAGAGGAGTAGGAGGTCAGAGTGGCATCCCAGGAGGAAGTGGTTGCAGCCGGGGCTGGAGAAAGACGAGATCTCAGGGAAGAGTGGGTGTGAGGGGCCTGGCAGCCTGTCCTCCCTTCCTGATGGTTTAGCCTGCTTGCTCACTCCCGCTCTCACCCGTCCACCTCTCGCCCTGGGCCCAGCACCACGTGATGCTTTATGTGCATGGCAGCCTAAGGCTGAGGCGCTCCGTGGCAGGGTGGGGTGCTTCCCTCCACTTGACACGACTCCCTTCCTGTGAAGGGAGTCTCTTGGCTCCTGTTTCACACTGATCCCTTCACTGTGTGGCCGTTGCTTCTGAGCCTGCTTCTCTGGCTCTCTTCCTCACTACCTCTGTTCCTTTAAATGTGGGTGCTCGTGGAGCTGAGTGGGCTCTCGGCCAGCGTTTGCTGACTTCACCGACTCTTTGGCCTACCTGCAGCCCAGCCTTTCCTGAGCTCTGAACTTGCTTGCTCAGCTGCTTTCTTGACATCACATCTACAGTTGCCATCAGCCAACACCACACTGAGAGTTGACTCCCTGCACGTGCTGGACTGTGGATTGTCTCAGTTAACCCTCCAGAATTTCATAGTTGCAGAGGAGGAAACCGAGGCTTCAGGAGGTGGAGCCCTTTTGTACTTCCGGTTCCCTACCTGTGATCTCCATGCATTCTTATAATAAATATTAACACTTATAAACAAATATATATTAACAGTTGGGACATACGAGGAACAGAGTGCAGCCACAAACGAAAACCAGCCCTGTGGGGTTTCCACAGGACAAGACGGAGGGGCCTGTGTTTATAGCACACCAGGTGACCTGCCCAGCACAAGTGTGGAAGTGGGCTGGGAACGCAGCCGAATGCCTCTTCCCCCAGAGCTGCGGTAGTGTTTGCAACTTGATCATGAGGTGACATTATCACATGTGCAGAGTTGTGTCACCATCAGAGGAGGCAGCACTGTTCCATCACAGGATCCTCTTGCTACCTCTTTTTAGTCACCCTAACTTCCCTCCTTCCAGTCATCCCTAACTAGCGACAACTACTAACCCATTTTTTTACTTCTATCACTTAAATTTTGACAAATATCAAATAAAAAATATTGAATGGTAAAAATGCAAATGGCAGGCAAGGAAGTAAGATAGTGATTGGATTGCTCAGTGGTGAAAAAACGTGTCATAATGGCCTGCTAGAAAAGTAAGAGTGTGTGAGGTCCCTTCCCAGCCCCACACAGCAGGTTGTGTCAGTGCAGTCTGCCTTTACCAGGAAAAAGTGAAAAAATACTAGGACCAGGTTAACAGCCCACAACTTCAGTTGTTTACTGGGCCAGAGGCGATCGGAGTCTGTGGGCCTCATGTTCCTCTTGCCACCTGGTGGGCACTGCCTTACCTGGGATGTCTCTTCCACAGATCCCTCAGCAGCAGGAGGAGGGAAAAGGCCTCTCTGGCTCTCCATTAAAGGATTGCTGAGTGAGGCAGGGGTACCGATTAGATGACCTGCACCCACTTCTGGGTTGTAGGCAAGTCCTTCAGTCTGGCTCTGTATTCCCACATTCAGGTCTTCGCCATGTGTGCCTCTCTGCCCTGATACCTGTGCATACTTGTGGCCGAGTTACTTAACCTGTCCGTGTCTCCATCAGGAAAGTGAGAATTGTAGTGCTTACCTTATGATGTGATTGTGGAGATTATGAGTTAATATCTGTAGAGTGCTCAGAATAAGCATGGCATGTAATGGCTAAGATAAACATTTCCTGATATTTGAAATATCTCTCCTAATTGGTGTTACCCACTGAGGTAAGCACTATCATTCTCATTTTACAAATGAGGAAAAATCAGAATCCTCATTTGAGAGGAGATGGAGAAATGAAGTGTCACAGAGATGCTACACTGCTCAGCCGGGCTGCAGATGTCAGTCCTCCTGCTTCACCCTCCCAGGCTGCTGGGAGTGCACGGGGGCCACCATGTCTGTCTGGCTGCAGCGGTGCGTTCTGCAACAGTGCACCCTAAACCTCACTGCCTGTCAGGTTTCTTGTTGGGAAAGGGATGGGTGTGTGGGAGTCATGGGTGACAGTCCAGAGAGCCTGGAGCCTGCTGTGAGCCCTACACAGGTACCCATGCCCACCTGTCTGACCTCTTCCCGAAGATGGCCTACCAGGTGGTAGAGAAGAGCGCAGCTCTGGGCGCTCAGCAGTTGCAGCTGGAGGAGCGGCAAGGCAGGTGAGGCACCCAGAGAGGGGGTGGGGGTGGGGGTGGTGGCATCACGGGACCTGAGCTTTCCCCAGGTCATTCATTAAATGGTCCTCTGACCTCAGACTGGGGTCAGAGGACTCCAGGTGGGGCTCTGAGGCTCAGCTTGGTTGAAGATGTGGTGTAGCCATCTGGAAAGCTATGTGGCTAAGGGCAGGTTTATTAGCCCTGAGGCCGGGTCCCACAGGGCAGTGACCCACCTGTGGCCCTCCCTACCCTGCAGGCTAGCAGCTCTAGAGGCCAGAGTGGTACAGCTGCAAGAGGCACGGGCCCAGCAGGCCCAGCAGGTGAAAGAACAGCAGTTGAAGAACTTGGTGCAGCGGGCAGCTTACGAGGACCTGCGTGTGCGCGCTGGAGACCAGGAGGGGGCACTGCGCAGGCTCCAGGAGGAGGCCAGCAGCCTGCTGGAGCAGCTAGTGCAGCTCAAGGCTCAGGCTGCCATCGAGCACAACCTGCGCCTAGAGCGCCGAGAGCGGTGAGGGCACACGACTCTACCCCTTTCGGGTAGATCTGACCCTTTGGGTAGTAAGCCTCACCTCTCTGGGACACTCCCCCTACCTTACCCCAGCTGAGAGAGAAGTACCAAGCTGGGCGTGGTGGCACATGCGTGTAATCCCAGCACCTGGGAGGCTAAGACAGAAGGATCATTGTGAGTTCAAGACCAGCCTGGGCTACAAAAGTGAGCTCAAGGCCAGCCTGAACTGCATAGAGAGACCCTGTCTCAAAAAGACCAAAAAAAAAAGGTCCAGGCAGCAGGTAGGATTTCTAGGGAGCAGGGAAAGTCTGGCCACAGCCCGAAGGCAGGGTGTCTTGTGCTTTACCTCAGGGGCAAGCTCCATGATAGTCCTGACTTTAGGAGCCTTTTCTCCCCCCAGGGCCAACCAGGCTCGGGTGTCCCAGGAGCTGAAGAAGGCTGCTAAGTGGACCGTGAACATCAGCAAGTAAGAATGGGGACAGGCCAGGGTCTGACAAGTAGGCTGTCTGGCCAGCTGTCCAGCCTCTGCCCCACAATTGCCCTTTGATCCCCACGCCCACCTGCACCTGGGGACCCTACACCTGTCTGTTCCTGTGCATGACCACAGCCCAGCGTGCACAGGTGGTGTGGCCACGGAGCCAGCAGGTGTGCCTGGTGCTCATCCTCCCACACCGACCCCTCACCTCCACCATGTCCACGCTGGGGCAGGGAGAGGCTGGCCTGGTCCCTGGGCCTTCCTGAGCTTCATTCCCACTCCTAGGGTCCCAGACACCTTAGGCAAAGGGATCAGGGAGGGCACAGAGACTGTGGCCCTGGCTGCTGAGCAGGACTCCCTGGAGAATGAGGCTTGTGAGAAATGGAAGAGGCCCTTCAGGTGAGGATTGAGTGGCTGATTGAGTTCCAAGCCGGGCTCCAGGCTGCTGATTTTACTCTCACCTTGGGGCCAGTGGCTGAGAGGGCTGGGGAGACTGGGCACAGCTAGGGCTGGTCTGGCCTCAGGCGCCTGGAGCCAGGTGGGCTCTGTGTCACTCACTCCTTTCTCTCCTTTGCAGGCCCAGCACTCTGGGGTGGAGAGTAAGGGTCTGAAGTATGTCACAGGAGGGGACTGTGGGCAAGGCCCAGGGTTCAGCTCTGCCTGCCATGTGTATGGCATTTCTTTTTTTTTTTTTTAATTTTATTTATTTATTTATTTGTTTGCTTGTTGTGTTTGTTTGTTTCTTTATTTATTCATTTTGTGGCTGGCTCAGCCTGCCCTGGTGGTGGCGCTGGCGCAGCATGTGGTGCCGGGGATCGAACTGCAGTCCCCGCAGTTGCCTGAGCCCTCCTAAGCAGGCGCTTTAGACCACTGA
>PVKN010020883.1:0-15756 GCA_004027915.1 Capromys pilorides
CCTATGTATGAAAATGAATCAGGATCTCCTCCTCACCCAGTGTGCAATAAAGTCTTTGACAAGTCTCAAGATATCCAATACAGGGAAAATAAAATAAAGTCAAATGATGGTTTGTGCATCAAATATGTTGATGTGTGTGAACCTTTGTAAAAATAAATATTTTCAAGTTCTACTCCTGGACATTCTGATTTTGCACTTGTAAAGTAATTTTGATTAGCTCTGATAAGAACTACTTTTTTGAATGAGTAATTGAGTTTATGAAGTGCTTTACCTTAGTGGCACTTCATGTTAGGAATCACTGCCTATTAAGATCTAATGGTGCTACAGAACACTTTCAAATCTATGGAAAATTTATATGTTTAAATTCCTTTTAGCTTCTGGCTAATCAGGTCCCTATCCTCTTATGCACTTATGGTACAATTCAAGTCTTCATGACATAGTTTCTGCCACAAATCTGCCTTAATCTGCTTTTCAGTTCTGGATGAATAACATTAATTGGGACTAAAAATAGAAATAAGATCTGGAGGGAGGATACCAGGGATTGAACTCAGGACCTTGGGTTCAAGGTCACTAAAAGTCAAAGTCCTGGTTTGCTAAATTCCTAGGTCAGAAATATCCACGAGGGGAGCTTCTACTTCCAAATGACGTACCTGGTCTTGCTCTGTCAGGTATGATTGCGAAGGGATGGGAAGAGTGAACACACCGAGGCTTGAGCTGAAATGTTGGGTATATTGATAGGTGACAGATTCCTGGATAAAGGAGAGATCTCACACATATTTCTTTAGAGATTCTGAATACATCTTTGATAAGTTTTAGATCTTTCTATTTGGCACCTGAATGGTTTTTGCCTTGCTGCCTAGGCTATCATAAGCACTCAATAAATGTTTATTTTTATTTATTTTTTTTCTAATTACTCATTTATTTAGTACAGGGCCTTGCAATACAGCTCAGACTTATTATGATCCTCCTGTCTCAGTCTCCCCAGTGCTGGAATTATAGACGTGCACCACCACACCCGGTGTCTGACAAGGCACTCCCAGGGTTCTGGAGCCAGCATGGCATTGGGTACTGGGCATTGAACCTGGGTTCTTGCACTTGCTAGGCAGGTACTTAGACTGCTAGGCTATCTCCCCAGCCAATAAATGTTTACTGAATAAATGAATAATTCTATGAAAAAGTGGGTACGAAAGGTGTGGAGACTTAGGAGAGTCAACACACGTATCATAATTGTATCAATGTAGAAATTTTGTAATGCAAAATTAGGCTGAACCAATCTGGAAATCTTTCAGAAAACCACTTTCACAGCCAGGGTTTATAAATCTGAGACTTCAGACTCTGAAAACCAACAACAAACCTTAGGAAGAAGAAGTTCTAGTCAGTGCAACAATGATGCCAAAAATCAGGATAGGAAAATGTTGAACCCGTAAGAGCTTTTCATGGTGTAAACTTCAGGCCACAATGTCTTGAGGCCTCAGCCCTGTCTCCCACTGCATCCCACATACTTCTATCACATGACTGAGGTTCTTCTTTCTGTCTCCTGCCTCTGTTTTCATTGCAGCTCATGGCATGATTCATTCAGGAGTAAACCTGTTGATTGACTCTGATTTTCTCCCCTCATAAACAAAAGGCCCACTTGCTTCAGGAGTTTCCCATTTGATTTTCTGGCAACATGTACAACAGTACCTCACAAACTCTTTTAACCAAAGAAATTTTAAAATCTGTATTTCCAAGACCACACAGGTGCCATTGGATGTGACGATAAAAGTTGCACTTTTAAAGGACAGGACAACAGTCTCTCCCCAAACAAGGTTCTCAATTTAAAATCTCAGGAAAAGAAAAGAGACATAAATGAAAGAAACATATTAAATGAATTTTTGGCACTTGGGACACGAACCTGAATAAAATTTTATAGCATTCAGTTCTACTTTTACTTTATAAAATTTTGTCCCAGGATATCTTGGATTCAATTTTCTTTTTCTTTATCTTTTTTTTTTTTTTTTTTTTTTTTTTTTTTTTTTTTTTTTTTTTTTTTGCGGGACCGGGGTTCAAACTCACAACCTTGCACTTCCCAGGCAGGCACTTGTGCCATGGAGCTATCTCCCCAGCCCCTCGATTTTCTTTTTCTTATTTGTAAAAGAAATGTAATACTTTCATATCCATTTCTACCAAGCATACAAAAATCAAGTGTTTTCTGAAATGTTAAAAAATTAGGTCAGTAAAATTGGTATTAAAACAAATAATTTCTTTCCTTCAAATAACTTTAACCTACACGATTTCATCTTACTTTACAGTAGTGCCTGAGATAAGATATCAAGTAATGAGGTTCTAAAGCTCACATTTCAGCTGAAAGTAGAAGGTGGGAATAAACAAAGCTGGCTAGTTTCATGGAGGAAGGAACAATATCGTAAAGTAAACTGAGCCTGAGTATAAGGGTTGGGAATTCTAACACAAAGAAAAAGTGATTATTTCAGACTTTCATTGGAAATAAAGAGCAACTCCCTTGATTTGATGATAATATTAAATATCCAGATTTACCACCGATGACCTTGTGATTGGTGCTTACTCAGAAGGACAAGACTTGGCCAACTGGCTTCTGTATAGCGCACTAGACAGCAACCATTTTGGAGTTGTATTTTGTCTTTAGTATGCATCCATGGAAAGATGACGCCTCAGGTGAAATCGAAGACGAAGGAAGAAATGAAATGAGATCTTGGCTATATGTGATTCATTAACCTTTCTGGGAGGAGATCACTGGGGCCAAAGCTGAGAGTGAGACCCTCTTCACTGGGAAGACGTCTGTTGGCTGGCATTATGTCAGCTCACTGTAAGTGCGGAGCCTTAAGCCTTCCATCAGCAGCACCTGGCTGCTACTCCTGATGGATGAGCAGAAATTAATTAAACGTGTCAGAGTTTTCTGGAAGAAATCCAGGTGACAAAATTCTCTGGAGTGAGTATAAAATGAACAAGCTTAGGAACATATTTCCTTGCCCTTACTTTATGTCTCCCTCCATGTCTCCCCAGGAACACGCCATCATTCACAAATCACTCACCATGGCAGGAACTGTGTCTGGGCTGAGGGCCTAGGGAACAGAGTGGCACAGACATGCCCTCCTACGTTCCACCCCTGCTCTTTCCTTTCAAATGACATTTGACACATTTCCCTTCAAATGACACACGGTGTGTGCAGGTTAGGAGAAGGGATGGGTGCAGCTCAGTAGGCCACCCTTATGCCAAACCTAAGTGCTGCCTGAACTAGTGGGTGAATGACAAGCACTCCCGGCAGAGCACAGTGCAGGGTGCCTGCTCTTAAAGTTCACAGACACAAGGAGTGGAGCATTCTCCGCAGTGGCAGGACTGTTTTCCTCCTGTAGAGAGTCTGGCTGGCTGAGATCAGGATAGATATTCTGAGCAATGCAAGAGACATACTGCTAGATAAGTAGGCCTTTCTAGAGCTCCTGTGAAGGGTCAAGCTTCTTCACTAACAGTGTGTTGAGTATTTAATTCAGTAACTGGCTTGGAGTGGTGCCATCCATCTAGCCTGAACAGTGCGCCAGCGCCTCCTTCTCTACCTCAACCCATGAAGAAAGATGTATATTTTGCAGCACTGAAAGAAACAATTAAATCCAGGAAGCAAGAAAACACAAATATATCAAAATAATTCTCACTGAGAAGTGAAGGGATACGACGAGGAGCACTTGCAAACGTTGGGTACTGGAGCATCTGACTTCATAGGAAAGAACCAGAAGGCTGGTATAGGAAGCTCTAGGAACACTTAAAAATCTAGACTCTTTCAATTTTGGTATAGAAAGAAATTAGAAATTTTTGAATCTGCCTTTCTGATACTTGATTAGTAGACTCCTTAATGCTTTATTTTTCAAATACTTCAGAGCAGACCTCATAGTGGAATGGGGAACTATGTGGTACCTCTTGGTGTTGGGAAGGAGGCTGAGCTCTGTGCCTGGAGACTCCCTCAACTGAATTGCACAGGGTAATTGGAGAAACACAATTTGAGTTCAGCTTTAGATGAGGCAAAAGGACCTTAACCATCAATGAAGGAATGAATAAAAAGGTGTGTGTGTGTGTGTGTGTGTGTGTGCGCGCGCGCGTGTGCGTGTTTTAATACAATGCAGTACTACTCATCCATAAAGAAGGAACTAATGGAAACTTTTATAGGTAAATGCATGCAACTCAAGAACAGACTCATAAGTGAAATAAATCAAACCTGTGTATGTAAACATCATATTCTTTCACTAGTGTGAGAAACTGAACAAGTAAATAAAATGTACAATAGATATTGTGAACTGGGAAGAAATCTCAAAAGACAAAACAAATTGTGCTAGGAGAAAGGGAAAAGAAAGAAAAGAAAAAGAAGAAATACACACACACACAGGATAGTTAAGATAGGTGTACAGCTAGTTTCTGTTAGTTCACTGAGAGGAACAGTTTGTGCTAATATGATTTAGACAAGATATCATGCTTATATCTCACATTTGGGCTAACTGCTGTGAAGATAGCAATATGTATTGTAACTCTCCTCTTGTTCTGTTTTGAAACTCGGTTTTGTTGTTATTTTTATCTTTTTCTCTTTAAAAAGGGCGAGGGTTAAGGGCCTGATTTATCAAAATTTGTCAACTTATTAAATAAAAAAGAGAGCATAATTTAATGGATTTTTTGTAGCTGTCTCAGTCTGCTGTAGGGGTGGAGCTGATGTAGTGCCAGGATCCAACTGGGGTATATTTTTTTTTTTGCCTAATCTTACCTAAGCAGGTGCTTTAGACCACTGAGCTATCTCTCCAGCCTTGGATTGGTATTTTTAAGAGACATCAAATGTTCACCCTAACTGCGCACCTCTTCATTTTCCAGGGCAAGTAAGATGAGAGTGAAAACATGAGATACATATGCAGAGATATCAACTGCAGGGATGCATTTACTGTCTTTGGGGAATTCTATGGTTTATACTAAGGTGTCTACCTAAAGCCTCATTCAATCATAGGCAGGTGTTTGGGGCACCATGGGTACCCTTGGGAATTGGGGCCTGGTTGGTAAAAGCAGGTCACTGTGGACATGGCTGGGAAAGCTCTCTCTCTTCTGAGGTTCTTCCTTGACTCTTTTTTCCATCTCTGTCATGCCACAAGCTCTCCTCTGCCATGTCCCTATGCATGCTGTTGGTGCCAGCTAGCTATGGGCCAAAATATTAGCCAAAATAATCCTCATCCTATTTATTATGTGGCTGTCAGGTGCTTTGTCCCAACAATAAGAGAGATATCAAAGATAAGCAACTTGCTCTGGAGATAATTTTCATTCTATGTTGGGAAAATTCAAGATACCTGTGAGTTTTAGTCTCTTTTCTATTGTTAAAGAAGAATACTTGAAATTGGCTGACTTATAGAGATGGAACTTTTATTTAACTCACGGTTGAGAAAGCTGGAGAGAATGATACTTATGTATGTGTAGCTTCTGTTGAGGTCCTCAAGGCAATTGTATGCATGGAAGAGAAGTAGGAGGGAAGAGGATGGGGCAGAAGGTGAGCAAGAGAGGCAATACAGAGCATGACATGCTTCATAACAACTTATCTTGCAGTAGCTCACTTCCTCAAGACCAACCTTACTTTTGAGTTAACTCAGTGTTTGGAGAAATGATCCATTCATTAAGGTGGAAGTCCCATGACCTAATTTTAGCCCCTAATAGGCACACATCTTAAGTTCCCATCACCTCTCAAGGCTGTTTTAAGGTTTGACCCCATGAAGCATAGAAGAAGAAATCATATGCCAGCAATAGCACCATTAAAGTCTGACAACATAGACAGTGTTGAAATCCATAGAAACCTATAAGCAAGTGAGGACGAATAGAGCAGAAGGACCAAGAAGCAAACGCTCCAAGTATGCACAGACTACAGTATGCTGTTGGATATACACTTTGTAGAAAGGAATTCTTAGCAGTTTAGAATAACAAGAAGGGTGGTTTCAATAGTATCAAATCTTAAATGTTTACGTGAAGGATTTATTTTCATTTTGTAGGTGCATTACTTTGTCTTGAGCTTGGTAATGCTTAAAGAATCAGACTTGAATTTTAGAAAATTAGTCTGGCAGAGAATTTCAGAAGATCTAAAACTAGCAACAAGTTTCAAAATAAAATAGTGACATGGGTAAGACCACTGAGAGAGAGGTACAAAGCAACCAGTATAATGTAACCAGTGATCCAGAGTGACACTGCCTGTGAAAAAACTTCATTACTTTATAGTTCTAAAAAAAGGCCCAGGATCAAATGCTCTATGTGTGAAACAATTTAGAATTCTACTTTCATTTTCTTTTTTTTTTTTTTTTCCATTTATGTATTTGTTACAGGGTCTCACTACACAGGTCAGACTTGTGGTGATCCTCCTGTTTTCAGCCTCCCTGGCACTGGGATTAAAGGCATGCACCACCATGCCTGGAATCATTCAGTGGCTCAGTGCACACCAGGAGCAGGGCCGGCATGGCATGTGACACCTGGGATCGAACCCGGGTCCCTATACTTGCCAAAGCACATGCTTTGTCCATTGAGCTATCTCACTGGTCCTCTACTTCCAATTTTAAGGCCTTGATTAAATCACTATGAGTCAAATTTTTTTTTAAAAAATCATTATGACCAATGGTTTCTTCATATGATTAACAAGTAAGAAAGTGCGTACTTCTTAGAAAACTTAGAAGAATAAAAATAATAATCTCATCTTTATTGGAATTTCCAAGAGGTCTAAGACTACGTAGACACAAGGTCAAAGTAACACTGTCACCAAAGGATTTAAAAATCACCTACAGCAAGTATGAATGTTCAGCCCTTTCTGGATTGCATCTTGACTACTCATAGCACTCCTTGGGCAGTTATCAGATTTAACACACATGTACAATGCTCATAATATGTCCAAGTAAACATGAACTTCACACAATTATGCAGAAGTAATTAATTAATTAATTTATTTATTTTATGGTACCAGGGATCAAACTCAGGACCTTGTGCCTACCAGGCAAGCACTTATTCCACTAATCTATTTCCTTGGACCCAGAGTTTTTAGAATGTTCCAAATGTTATGCTTCTTGGCCGCATCCCTATCCCCTTGGTGACAGAGATCCTTATCCTGTGATTGGAGGAATGGTCAGGTATGATACCTGGGACTGCACAGGTAAGACTGGCGGTAGATTTCTATTCACATTTATGAACATCCCAAGTACTGGGAAAGTGTGCACTATGGAGGGTCACAAGGAGGTTGAATTTAGGAACAGAGAAAACATAATGGGAGCTATCTATGGGAGACAGGTTTATAGGATCAGGAGAATGAGTGATCCCTGGCTCCTACAGAGGGTGTGTTCAGTCTGTTTGAATAATTCTGATGATGATGATAAAGCACCAAAGCCCTTGCTTGACCACAAGCAGGGACTGGCTCAATTTTTACCATAATAAATTGAGCATCATCTGTGGGATATGATAATGAGAAGAGAACTTATATTTAGGCCACTGAAGATCCTACCAGTTCGAGATATGTGAACTAATTTAAAGCCGTACACCATCCTGTCAACCACTGTTCTTTTTTTCCTGTATTTAGGACAGGGTCTAAAGGGTCTACAGGATCTCACTATGTAGATCAGACTTGTACTGATTGTCCTGTTTTCAGCTTCCCAAGTGCTGGGATTCAAGGCGTGTGACACCATACCTAGTCTAGATTGCTGTCTGGCCAGGCTGTCATGGCATGCTGGTGATCAAACCCCAGCAGCTCCACCCTGCCTAAGTAGGTGCTTTAATCCACTGAGCTTTCAGGCTGATTCCTGTCATCCAGGGTTTACCTCCAAATGAAATTTAATTGGGTGTTCTCTATTTCTACTTAGCTACCTTTTCTCTGGTGATTGCTTTATATAGCTGTAGGGAGTTGGCCTTTTGTAAAGCTCTGCTACTAGTATCACCCTTAAAAATCTGCTGTCTTTCTATCTTTTTTAATTTTGGGGAAGGGTCTACAGGGTGATCAGGGTCTCACTACTAGATCGGACGCATAGTGATCCACCTGTTTACAGCCTCCCAAGAGCCAGGTGCTATGCTTCTATTATAACTCTCCTACCACTGACTATGGCTTTTTCTCTGCATGTCTGAGTCTGTACCTTGATCACAATGATGGAGTTCAGCAGCAGGATCCATTAGGACCCTTCTGCATACTGATGCTTCATTGCTTGGAAGGGCCTAAGGAACAAGAAATCTAAGATCAAAACCAACCTTGTAGAAACAGTGTTGCCCCAGCTTCTTTTCCTCATCTCTTTTATTTTAGAGCTTAAAAACAGGACATCAGGCTTATGGTATAGAGCACAGGATATCCCAAAATCTTTGTTCTTCCCCTAGTCTTTCCTGCACAAAGACATAAAGACAACTCCCCTTCCACTCACTAAACACGCAAGCGCTCCCAAGTGCCAGGAGCGCATGGAGGCTGTCACCACATTTCCACCACACAGCCAAGATTCCCAGTAAAGTGGCTCGGGGCCTTCATGTGATGGCCAGCGCTACTCTCAGGCAGATGGCAACCCATCAGATGCTGCTTTGTGCTCTTTTCCTGGCTTTATGGGAGGCTGTACAGACTCAGTTTTGTGTTCTGTGTTGCTTGCTTTTAGTCTAGGTGTGTTGCTAATGGCTTTGGCATAAAAACAAAAATGTCCTAAATTGTGAAGGTAAAGACACTTGGTACTTGATCACACTGACAGCATCAAGGAGCTTCAAAACCTTAGGTTTTTTGCTTGTTTGCTTCTCTTATAACTGGTAGGACCGGCTCCCTTTTATGGGATGAATTAGGGATACAGGACTCTGAGATCCCCTGATATTGGCCATAATTATTAACTTTCATTTGTAGGACCAACATCAACTCAGGACCCACTGTGCACCAGTCTGCACAAGGAAAGTGTCAGGCTTCTGCTTTTGGCCGCAGAACTGAGGTCTCCTAGTAGTAATTTACACTGAAGCACAGAAGGCGGAGAATTCAACCTAGAGCTGTGTCATGTGGTCCTATAACTCTTCACTGGTTCGCCATGACTTCCAGATGAAATCAATAACCATGTGTCTCCAACTCTGCTTCCTCCTCATTCTCAGCTTGCTCTGTACTGAGTTTCATTGCCTCGCACAAGGGTCTTATACTTCCCAGCTCTGAAAAGTGATGCCCTATGGCCTTCTTTGCTGTGAGCCCCATTCCCTCACCCTGCTTTTCATATTGTTGGCTTCAGCCACACTACTCAGTATTGTAGCCACTAACACACTATTTAGTGCTTGCAACATGGGTAGTCCAAACTGCAAAATGTACTCAAAGAACACAAAGAGGTTATAAAATATCTAAATAATTTTTACTTTAATTATATGCCAAAATCTGCAAGACTAAGTACAGTACACCATTAAAATTAATTTCACATTTTTAGGAAACATCTTTTAAAAAAATCTTTATGAGAAAGTCATAAAAAACTCACTATCCAGAATTTTTGCCCTATGTTTATTTTACTTTCTGTGTTTATTTTTAACATGACATATTTTATTATGTAATTTAAATTCTGTTTGGCTTTTTCATTGAGAAATAAGGTCTGTATATTTATAGTGCACAATGTGGTGTTTTGAAATATGCATTCACTTTGGAATGACCAAGTGAAGCTAGTTAACATGTGCATCAGCTCACATTTTTATTTTGTTGTAGTGAGAGCACTTACAATCTATCTTGGCAATTTTCAGACTAACATTACGTTCCCACTAACTATAGTCATTAGGACTGTGATGGGATGGTTTACAAGTATCTCACCAGGGCCCATATGCACAAGGTGTACTTTCCTACCTGTGACACTTCCAGAAGGAGATGGAGGCCTGAGGAGGCGGGAGCTACTTAAAGATGGGTTACTGAAAGTGCATCCTTAAAGGGATGTTGTGGGCCTGCATTCCCTGTCTTTCTCTTTGCTTGGTCTTCCCTACCATCTGTCCCTCCCATGATGGACTGTGGCCCTAAGTGACAGAGCACTGTGACCATGGATAGTAACCTCTAAAACCATGAGCCAATGTTTCTTCCTTTTTTAAACTAATTTTTTTTTCATGCATTTTGCCAAAAAGAGGGAAAATGAACGCAGTGATATACAATAGATCTCTTGAACTACTTCTTTTTCTAAATAAAATTGGAGGCCCCCGGTTGGGGCTGGGAAATAACCCTCCCACCAGCTCAATCACTGAGACTCTCAGGAGGTTCAGTCTCCAAACAGGACACATGTGAGCCAGGATGCAGCTGTGGCTTCACCTGAATTGAAATTTGGTGCCACTGTGTTCCCTTCCCAGAGATTACAGCACAGGTATAAACCTGGCCCCAACTCTGCCCTGAGTGGAAAGAGTAAAAAGGAAAGAGGGCCTCTCTCTGTTGACACGGCCTCCATGCTACCTGAGCCCAGTGATGATTAGTGGTGGAGTGAGAGAGGAGAAGGCATGTTGGGGCCTATGGCTAGCAGAAAAAAATCAAAGAAACACCGTGCATGCAGGGAGGCTGGAGCCTGGGGAAAGAGATCAGATGTGAATCAAAGTTCTAAGTTGCTAAGACTTGTTTTCTGGTCCCATTAGCCTTTACTTGCAAAATGCCAATTCAAAGATACAATTATTAAGACTGTCACATGGTCATCACAAAGCATTAATCCTCAAAGGAGCCCTTTTGAGCACAAGGGTCCTGCTGTGACTGCCCTGTTTTCACCTAATGGCTAATGGCTTTTGAGGTAATTTTTTTAAAAATGTAGACAATGGCTTATTCTTTGATCTTGTGGGAACCTGTTTGGGATTGGACAATGAGGGCAGGGGATATAGATAACATGGGAGGACTATGTCAGCTGCTGCAGAATAAGGATTTCCTTCCAGAACAGGTGATCAGAAACTCAGGAAAGGGTGCAGGGCCTGCTGTGTGAGTGATGAGGCCAGCTCAGCCAAGAGGCAGGGAGGCCCAGACACAGCCAGGGAAGGGTCTTCCAGTAAGCTGAGAGTGGATGATGAGATGTCACCTGATCCTGGCCCTCAGCTTCCTCTCCGGTTACAGGTTACAGGGACATGGACTCCTGCTCGCATTTGTGCAATGTCCTTTGTCTTTCTTGATGCCCAAACCAAGGCTGGTGTATCCTGGCTATATCTTTTTTCCCTCTAAATTTTCTGTGGTCTCTCAGATATTTGTCCTGTGATTATTCAAGGATTATTTTGTGTCTATTTTCCTAAGAAAATGATAAAAATCACATGTGGGAAACCATTGTCTGGATCAAAGATACAATAATGTAACACGTAAATGTCTAAAAGCAACCAACACCTCTGGTTACCATGAGATATGGCAAATAGTGCTCTCATACTTCTGCTCCAGTGTCATTATACACAGATATTTGTTTCTATTTATTAAAATATTTTCCTGCCATCTCATATGGAACTGCTTTTGAAGATTCTTGTGAGCCACAGCTGGAAAATTTCTACTTTGAAGTGCCCCATTTATTCATCTTTTGTCAGTGGCAGGCTCTTTATGCTTAGACATTTTATACTTTTCACAGTTATTTTGGAATCTATTTCACTTGACACTGAGTCCATTTATCATTGTGCGCACAGTCTCATTTCCCTTTTCCCTTGTTTCTCCACCTTGGTACTCTGCTAAGTTCATCAGAGTCTGTTTTTCATTCCTTTCCAACTGTACCGGGGAGCCTAGAAAGACACTGAAAGCCCATTTCTCCCAAGTGCATTTGCTCTTACTTTTTCATGGATCTGGGTAGAGCCTATCAGCAATGACTAATGAAAGTTGGAGCATACAGCTTGTGCATTTGCCTAATAATAAAATCAGCTGTTCTCAGATATAAATCTCAGAGTGGGTGGTTCATTGAAAATATATTAGCTTGACTCTGTGTAGGACCTGCTGTGTTTGGTGCTGCTGCTTCTCGTTATTGTTCTCCCAGGCTTTCTCTGCAGCCCCATTCAGCCAGTAAGCCAGTTGTTTTTTTTTTTTTTTTTTTTTTTTAATCAAATTGTGTAAGTGTGCAGTGAACAAAGCTGAAAAGCCCAAGGCTCTGAGATTGTTTAGATTAGAATTTTAGCAAAAACCATTTTTAGATGATGTTATGGTTTGTATCTAGTTGTCCTCCCAAAGCCTGAAGGGACGGGGCCAGAGAACCAGGGTGGTGCTTGAAAGGCTGGGCCACAGAGGTGTGAACCATTAAACTGACAGCATGCGCCTCCCCCACACTCCTCCTCCCCAGGCCCGGGGACCCCTCTTGGAGTACGGACGGATCATCCTGGACACAGCAGTGCCTCAGCCTTTCCTCGAGACTCTATAGAGCAAGGGCAGTATCTTGAAACCACCAGTAACTGTGAGCTAAATAAACCTTTCCTTCCCTAAGCTTGTGGGGTATTTGTTCCAATGATGAGAGAAGAGTAATTAAGACAGATGAATATTATTATTTTCATTTAACTGAATCTGAAGAGAAGGCAGTTCAGCAATATGGAAACCCAGAGAGTTGATGTCTTGGGATTATTCTCTTATCTGGTACAGTGGCAGGCACAACAGAGCTCAATAAAAATTGTGTACTGACTGACTGAATTAAGGCTACTAATGAAACTGATAACACCTAAGTTCACATTATTGTATGGAGATAGTTGCCTTATTGTGTGCTGTACAAGTCAAAATTTCTCTAATTTTTTTAATTTTTGGTAATTTTTATACAAGCTTTCTATAATCAGTTCTCATTAATGTCGTGACATGTAGTCAACCTTTATAAATGTTCAACAATTTCATGAAAAAAAAATATTTTTATAGTATATACCATTCAATATATCTAAAAATATTTCTTAAATTATTATTTTTATTGTGTTTATTTGTTTTCATCTAATTGATATGTCAACATCTAAAATGCATGAAAAAACATGATTAGAATCATTTTGTTGGATCTGGGAGACAGCTCCATGGTCAAGCACCTGCCTGGTAAGCTCAAGGACCCAGGTTCAAACCCCAGTACCGCATGCCATGTCAGTTCTAGGCACTGAACCAGCCACCCAAAACTGAGCATGGTGGCACACACCTGCATCCCCAGCATGCATGGGGGCTGAGACAGGAGTATCACTACATGTCTGAGCTGCATGGTGAGATCCTGTATTAAATAAATAAATTAATTTAAAAAACTTATTAAAAAAAGAATGTTTCTGTTAATTTCATTCTGCTTCATGTTTACTGCTGCTGTCACACACTTGGTCTCTGAATACTCATGACTTACATCTTGCATTTTGATTGTACCTTGAATATCTGTAAAATCTCTCTTCATAGCACTTAGCATTATTAACATATGCCCCAATTTTCTACTTTGCTAGTCCTCACCTGAAAGCAACTTCCATGCCCGCTGAAGGATGGCCACGCTAGTTCATGGTGGTGGCAGAGCTATCACTGTGCCACTGCTGGAGGGCCTTTGCTCCTGAGTCACTCCTACTCATCATCTCTGACCTGTTAGAAAGACTGCTGGATGCCTTTGAAGTGGATGTGAGCATCTTCTGGTCAACGCTGCTCCACTGCTCTTAAAATTAGCCCTCGAAGCTCTTCTAAAAGTGTGGCATTGCCCTGCTTGCCAGGTACTGTTTTCAGGGTTGCTATAGTCGCTCTTGTTTTGTGCTAATATAGAAAAAAAAAAATAGGTATTTGAATCCTTAAATACTGTGAGATGCAGGAATGAAAATAATCCTGCCAGGGGGTGGGAAGCTATGAAAGTAGCCGTTAGACTTCAATATGGGGATTAAAACACTTTTAAGATGTGGTAGAAAAGTAGCTCCCTAGCATGAGAGCAAGAAAAGTCATGTCTTTAGTCTGTAGATGGAATAAGTTGAACTTAAAAGTCAGGCATGCAGGTTAAGCTTCCTCTGTCAGTATTCTGTAATTAGGAAATTCCAAATTTATAATTTGTATGAAAGTGAAACCCTACAATTCCCCACCCTAACTAAAAATAGTTTTGTTGTTAAGATCTCAGTCACAGTGTTTGGGAAGGGGTTAAGTTCCCTCCCTGTTGTTGAAATTAACCTGTTGCATTGCCATTTAAGTCACAGGAGTGGCAACATTTTGATCACCTGTGACACGTGAGTGATTCTGACCTGTGTTAATCACTTTTCCTTAACAATTCCTTTACTCCCATCAATATTCTAATCCTACGTGTAGGCCTGCTATAGTCCCAGAAGAACACTGGCTTCTCTTTTTTTAAAGGAGAACTTTTCACACACCTGTCAAAAGAACATCTGGGAGTTGAAAGTCAAAATGTGTATCAAAGGGGAAGCAACCAAAATTTGGAAGAAATGAAGCATGGGAAATTTCATTTCAGATACAATCTGATCTAGAGACAATCTGACAGTTGGAATTTAAAATATTTGAGCAATGCCTCATTCTTCTCACCCTCATTTACACAATTAAATTGAAGATCCAGTTGGTGCACACAGCAGCTACCATCCGCAGAGAGAGAAATCAAGGGTCTCTGTAATATTTGAAGAAGAAAGTTATCCCCATGACATGTTATTTGTTATAGTGAGAAGTCTGGGTACAGCCATCTGTTTCCTATAAATGTGTTTATTTTCCCACCCTGGAGGAACAGGGCTTTGGCTAAGGAGTCCCCCGTCACATCAGGAAAGTCATGATTACCATCAGACTGTTCAAGGGCTGATGATGCAACTCATGCTGTTTAGTTTCTTCACTATATAAATCAAGACACATAGGCTTCACTAAATGTTTATTCAGTGACTCATGTCCGCAGAATATTCATTGCCTTTAAAAATATTTTTTGTCTACCAAGATTCAAAGGCAAAAGACTTAAATATTTTTAGTGTAATTTGTATCTGTGCATTATCAAAAGAATGACTTAAAAATGAAGCTTTATCACTATCTGCTGAAGTCCAGGGCACCAAGGAATGATACTTTCAAACATGGCCTGAGCAGAGCAAGTCGGTCCAGCATTTTTGGAAAGTGAGCTGTCTGTCTACTAAAAAATACATAGCTTTTGATCCAGAATCTACCTATTGAGAGCACAGAAGTTCTATAGGAATAAGTGTTCATTAGTATGAAGCATGTGGATATTTAGTAAGATGGTATGATGAACTGTGTAATTTTTTCTCCTTAAAGATTAAATTTAAGGTGAGTTATAAAGGGAAAGTGATGCTCAATTTCTCAGGCCATTGTTGGCATTTCACTAGAGACAAATTTTATGGGCGATGGAGTATGAGAGAGAAAGGCATAGAACTTGAACTCCAGTATAAAACTCAAGTTTTAGGATGAGTTAGGTTGAGTCTTCTGAGCCTCATTGTATCCAACAAAAGCTACCAAATCATCATGGGGATTTTATAGGAAGGAGGTGATGACAGAATAAAGTTAAGAACAGTTAATATAACAATAACTGTCTGTCTCTCTCTTCCCCTCCCTCTCTCTCCCTCCCCTTCCACAAACTGTAGTGGCAACCAAACAAGTTTAATAAAAAGAAAACAACATAAAAATGATTAGAGCAATGAATGTAACTCAGGGTAGAGCACTTGTCGGCCAGGTACAAGACCCAGTTTGAGACTCTGCACTGGAAAAAAAAAATCACTACACAACCTGAATGATTCAGAGTTAAAATGATGAAAAAATCATGAAATTTCACAGAACTTTTAAATGATAGTGACTGCATTCATTAACCTGAAAGAATCTCATTAGGCAGAAAAAGAGCAGTTAAGTGTCTGGTCACACTGAGAGAGAAGAAAGGAAAAGTGAAGTTT
>PVKN010020884.1:0-15757 GCA_004027915.1 Capromys pilorides
GAAGGAAGGGAGGGAGGAAGGAAGGGAGGAAGGAAGGAAGGAAGGGAGGGAGGAAGGAAGGGAGGAAGGAAGGAAGGAAGGAAGGAAGGAAGGAAGGAAGGAAGGAAGGAAGGAAGAAAGGAAGGGAGAAAGGAGCTAGATCTTAGCTTGTCTCTCAGACTTGCATCACCCAGAGGGCTCCAGCCCACAATTACCACCCAAGGAAATCTCTGTATTCAAACATTTCACACACTGTCTTGTGAGAAGCCCAACCCATGCTCTGATGTCATCTCCATCAATGTCACCATCATCACCATTCTCTGCACTGTACAGCAAGGCTTTTTCAAAAGGCGTCTTGAATGCTGACTAAGGGTCACACATTATCCTCTGTACCAACGCGCTTGTTTGCTTCTTTACACCACCCAACAATCCCATAAATTCGGTGTGATTAATACTTCCATTTTAGGAAGAAGCTGAAGCAGAGCCATTTTAGCGATGTGTAAGAATATCAGCAAAATGCCCAGGAAAAGAACATGAAGAGCTGAGTTTTTGCACCATGATCAGCCTTTCTCTCATTTTATCCCTATGAAGTGCTAAGTCATCATACAACCGAGCCAACTTCTCCCCCAGCCACACTTTTTCATTTCCTGGCATGATGGCCCCGATATGTTTTCTCTGCTCACCCACGGAAGAAGCAGCCTATAAGACAGTAGAGAACACCCCTACCTGCAGTCCAGAGCAAAGGAAGTCACCGAGGATGCGTACTTCCTCTGTTTATGCTGCTTGCTGGCAACAGGAGCCTCAGAAGACAAGCACATGTCCCCCAGTAGGGACTTCAAGTGAATGCATCTGAGGGGCCATTCTAAGTGAAAGAAGCGTCTGTTCCAGACATGAAATGAGAAAACCAAAATATACAAACTCAGAAGCATAAAACGCATCTGACCATGGACTGAAGCCTCTGAAACTGTGAGCCCAAATAAATCTCCCTCCTTTAAATTAATTTCTCACCTATCGGGTGACAGCAATAAAAGCTGACAAACACCACATAGTAGTGTTTAGAATCGAATCCTGACTTGTGTTTCCTCAGGTTGTTTCCTGGGTGAAAAAGTCTCTAAGGGGAACACATGCAAGATACGCACCGACCACTTTGACTCACCAGCCTCTTGCCTTCATTTCTTTTGCATGACCCTTGTGCCACTTTAAAACTTAGAATGACAAGGCCTCAGCAGCAGTGACTCTGAGACATCCACCTTGCTGTGCAGCCCCAGACATTGCACAAGCCTTGGCAGCTCAGGCCGCTAGACTTTTCTCATTTGTTCACATTAATGTACTTGGCAATCACACAGAAGAGCTTTTAGATCTAATGGCTCAGACAAAAAAAGCAGATTTACATGAGCATTTTCAAAGTGATAGGGCTGTGATCCTTTTAGGTAGGTAATGCTGCCTGTTGCCTGGGATATATTGGAACTGCAGTACCATATATAGAGTCTGCGTCTGTTCCTATTTGCCAAGTATAGAAGTAGAGGTTGAGGGGATAGCTCAGTAGAAAAAGGGCTTGCCTGGCAAACGCAAGGACCTGAGTTCAATCCCCAGTTCTAAAAAGTAAACAAACAAACAAACAAAAAACCCTGAAGGATCACTGCTGGCTGAACTACACAGAGGTAGGGGTTGATAAATAGCATATGTGCATAACATGAGACTTCTCAAGCATGTAAATCTGCGCCATCACATGTGTACATATGTGTGTGTTTGTATGCACACACTTGTACCCATGCATCTATGTTCACATGACCCTCATGTGAAAAATGTCCTCTTCCCCAAATGGGAAAAAAAAGACAAAAACAAGACTCACTCTCAGGCTGCAAGTATTCTAGAGAAGGCTTCTGGAGGCTTTCCTTGTGTTCTCTTCTCTTCGTGAAGCTTCTAAAGCCTCTACCATTCTCCACTGGTACCTATCAAGAAGTTTTCTGCTATTTGTATGTATTTAAATAACATTTTGATGAATTCTGAGAGTTAAGAATCCTTTAAATGGAAGTATAAAGTGACTATCCTATATAGGATTAATACAATGTATTTAGGGTTGTCCATATTTATGGAAGCTTTTTTCCCTTTAATTATTTGCACACTCTGTTTCCAGGTGATACCATCTTCAGCCCTCTTATCAGTGTCAATAATCCCATTTGGCAGGCAGCAGCTAATTCTTTTCATGTGCTAATGATTAATCAGACAAGCCTATTTACTAATGTATCAGAATGCATTAGAAACATAAGGTAATGGCGGACAGAACATCAATTCAAATATAAATGAACTACATTTACATTGGATACCTATTGACTTATGTCACAGAATGAAGTAGAAAACGCAATTTACTTGTAAACCATTAAAATGAATGAAAATAGAATTTCAAACTCCATCTTCAAACATAACTTTATTGACTTGGCTGTGAGCCTTAAGGGGGGTTCTAACTAAGTTTAAAATATATAAATAACACACTAATTCATTTTGCCATAGAAGAGTTAGTGTCTCACCAACTACATATCATGAAATGTACTTAAGTTGGAACTTATACAAAATAAAGAGAGGTCACAGAGTATGGAGCGAGGACATGTTAATGTTCTCAAGTTAGATTTTGGGATTTTTAGCTCTCCTATGCCTGTTTTTGCTCCAAATTTTGCATCTGTGCAGGTCCCCAGGGCACTAGACCATATCTTACAAACTAAAGTACAAAATTAAAACACAATCAGGCAGGGGTGGTACGCTGGGAGTTAATTTATAAGCTGTACCAGTGATTCCTATATAAACTACAGCCCTGGAAATCATCCTATCTGGGAGTCTAGTTTGGAGTTCCATTGGCTGCAAGGGAATATCATAAGATAGCTGAGAAAGATTACAAGCTGTTAGGGGAGCACTAGAAAGAGAGGGAGTTGGAAACTTTAGCTCTAGAAAATACCTGTACCAGCATCTTTTTTTCACTTTTTGTTCAGAAATTGAGCATGAAATAGACAAGACTTCTGCACTCATATTTTCTCATCTATATATATAGAAACAGACCATTCATGGAAATTTGGAAATGTTCAAAACATACAGACATTTTTCCATATCTGTAGGTTCATCCTTAGATTCAACAAACAGTGAGTTGACAATATTCAGAAAAAATTCATCTTTTCTGCAAATATAGAGTTGTTTTCTTGTCATTATTTCATATACAACACTATGGAAAACTATTTGCATAGCATTTACAATGCAGTACATACAATAGGCACTCTAGAGGTAATTTAAACCGTATAGGAAAATATGGATGGGCTATACCCACACAATCCTTGTATCATTTTATATAAGGGTCCTGAGTGCCTAAGAATTCTGTTATCCTCAGGAGATCTCAGAACCAGTCTCCCTCAAGCTCTCGTTCCTATGACAACTTAGAGGCAACCAAATTATCAACAACTGTCTTTGAATTACAGACTTACACAATTGTTACAGTTTAAAAGAAAAAAAAAACTAGTTGTAAAGAGCCCCAAAAAGATGTAGAAAAATGTTTTAAGAGTAACTAAACCACTTTGCTTTTTTTCCTTCAATTCTCTTCTTCACAGACCAAATGAAGTGTAAAGATACAGGCCTTCTGAGACAGAGGGACAGACAGACAGACAGACAGAGACAGAGGGATAGACAAATGCACACATACACATTCAGAGAGAGAGAGAGAGAGGCAGAGGCAGAGGCAGAGATAGAAACAGAATATCTCACAATCAAATATGCTTAGGAAATTCACCATCAGCTATTCACCCTAAATAACTCCTTGGAAACACACAAAGCCTTTAGCATATTGAGCGCTGAAAAATTCTGCAATAAAGAAATCTTTAAAAATTTTGTTTCACCAGGTTAATATCCCAGGGAATGTGTGTCAGGAAATATTGCTGATAATCAACATACTAAGAAAAGTGGGTAAAACACATGAAACCAGTATAGAAAAGTGGAAACATCCTTCAATGTTATTAGATTTTAACAGAAAGGGCTTTGCCATACGATTTCACCAAAGGAGCTTGTGTCAGCCTCAGCAGAAAGAAGCTTTTTGCATCTTGACCTATTCAAAGCCAGAATGATTTGGCATCCTCATTTCTCAATATTGACAGTCAGTTTATGTTGGAATGTAGTGCTCCCTTTACTGGTGTTTGAATTCTGCTTCTAACAAATAACAGTTGTTCTTTGTGTTGCCGGGCACATGCAAGAATTTGTACAGGTCTAGGTACTCCTAAGGAAACACATCCTACAGCACTAATTAACCTACTCAGAAGGAGCCTGGGCGGTATTAAGGTAGCCACCAAGGGAAGAATTACTCTCAGCTTTGTCTCTGCCCAAGGAAGAACATAAAAGCCCCTCCAGTTTACTCTCAATATCTAATCCATCAGGAAACTGTCGGAAAGATAAATTGGAGCAAAGCTGACTTTTGTTAATAATGTAGCAATTTTTAAAGCACAGCTTTCATCAAGGGGAGCAATTTCCAGAATTTGACAACTTATCTATTCCCTCTGGTGAAGATTCCATCTTTTTTTTTTTTTTTTTTCTGAGACTACCTAATGCTGTTGCTTAGGTGCTGTTCAATAGAAACCAGTCTATAATGCAATGCACTCTCTTTATGTGATGTTTAGATATGAGATTGATCTCTGTGGACACCCCAGAGTTCTGAAAGTAGGATTATTGGATTTTGTGGCTTTCTCAGATGTCGAAGATCTTTAAACAGTGTCTTGCAAAGTTGCTACATCCCGCCTGTCTGTGAAACACTTACGAACCCATCAAAGAAGGCAGTCTTCATGTTAATGAGCTAAGGTGGGCTAAGGGGGCTGGGAACCCACTTCCTCCCACCCCAGAGTTAAGTGCCAGGACCAAGTCCACTTTCATACCTTGAAAGGAAAAATGAGTACATTGTCTCCAGATCAATAAGGCCTTAACAGGAAGGTTGCTGACACAGGGTAGGATTCAGAATACTGAGCAGCAGGAAGACAATGTGGGGAGCGGAGTTGTTAAAGCAGAAATTTGGCAACCACGTTGTCTGGAGTCTCCTTAAGAAGACTGTGATGGCCTTGGGTTTCAGGTGAGTCAGAGGGGAACAATGAAGTCATAGGCTGCTCCCTTGCACTGTGGCTGACATTAAACAAAGGCAGCACCTGCTTGCTCTCTCCCGACTGTAGAGCTGCTGTGTGGAAAGTACACTGGTGCAACCCATTCCTTTAGTTTTGCTCTGGCTGGCACTAGGAGTGCCAAACAGTGCCAGGCGTCACCCAGGCAGGCTAACTGGATGTTATTCCACAGGACCAAAGCAGGGATTCTGAGAGCACATCCCCTGGAAAGGAAGGCTCCTGGAGCCCTCGCAGTAGCTGCCACCATTACTGCCGTGAAAGGGAAGCTTGCCCTCCTAGCGTTGCTGCTAGTGGAGAGCACACTGACCAGTCCATCATGCACACAGGAATAAAACTAGGTTTGCTCATTGCCACTTTTTCCTCTATCTTAATCTTGTTCCATTCTATCTGTCTGACTTTACTATTAGCACTTGTAGTCACATGTTATACCAAAATATAGCACAAAATTATACTTGACTTGGCAAGAAATTGTACAGGCCTATTTCCCATATGGATAAATATAGGAAAACTTAACTTATCATTGGCTTGACTCTGAGGATAGGACACACTTTCAGATGGTCCCACTGGCTCCACTTACCTGCTGATGCTAATAGGACTGAATTGAAACCCCCACCATGTTCTCTTATGCCCTGGTTCTCTGCTTCTTGTCTGACGTGTGAAAGTGATCCATGGTATTTCAACAGTGATTAGCCCCCTCACATGGGATGTGGGAGGACAGAGATCAGTCCTGGGGCACAGATGAGGATGGCCAGTGCAGGCCACTGAGCAGCAGCACACTGGGTAGGTCAAGGGCCTGTGCAATGAGAAGGCTGCCACTGTAGATCTCCAAGATTGCCTCTGCATCCTTCCACACTGAGTGGCGGCCACACTCTACAGCTAGAAATGAGATTCGCATTATCGTTTTGTTGCCAGCAGTGAACAGGGCTCTCTTCTGAAGAGGCTTTGCATAGGCTAGGGAGGCTCTAATGTCTCTCTTTCATGCTGCATCTGTTAGCTCCACTGCCGCGTCCTCTCCTATGTCCACCAATCTCTCTTTCTCTTTACTTCTCACTTTCTTTCCCTCCCCAGAGGTTTATTTTATTCTTCAGCACAAAAAAATTCACCTAGTCTCCCTAGCTATCGGCTCCAATCTGTATTCATGAGATTTCCTGCTTCCTCTGTAGTGTGGGCTTTGAAAACTTGAACGCCAGCATGACGCTTTTCTCTGTATGTGTTGTATCTTCTTTCCATTCACTGTATTATGTATAGATGACAGAATAGGAGCAGGACCAATGGGGACCAATTCTCAGGCACAGAATTGCTTCAAGTTTTCAGATGCGATAGCATTCCTCAAGATAGCCCAGGACTTGTAGGACTATGGCTTTTGAGAATGCCTAAAATGTCTGGAGTTGTATCAAGAGAGTGTTTCTTTGGCTGAAAAATGGAAAACTAACAGGACCACAGGGAATGTGGTGCAGGGGATAGGCCTGGGAGATCCTGTGGGTAGAGAAGCAAATGGATCAGGATCTATGGCAGGCAGCTCTGAACCTCAATATACATGCAGACGAACACAAAAGCCTGGGGACCTCATCCTAAAATATAATTATCTATCCATCACTGCACCATGTACAATTTGTGATGCAACAGTTAGTTCCTAAGCAAGGGAGAAGGTCATGTCATATTCTAACTAAAATAATAATTTAGCATTAAAAACTCTGGACAAAGACTCTTTACACTTTATGAATTGCTAGACCTTGAGGCAAATCCTTTTTTAAATCCAAGCCTCAGGCTTTCCATTTTTTTGCATGGAGACAATAATCTCTCTTCCACTGGCCTCAAAGAATGAGGACATTTGCGTTAGGTCCTAAACAGGTGAAAGTCTTATAAACTGTAGCATAGTATTTATCTCCAAAGTTCTGGGTTGGAAGGAGCTACTGGAATAATCACTACATATAGGAAAAGAGAGGGGGAGGAAGGGAACTGATCCATCCATGCATGAATAGAAAGGAGTTCTCGTAACTCATCTTCACATTCTTGTCTCCAGATGGGGACTGATCCTCCAGAAACACTCAGCGGAATAAGGAAAGCAGCTCCAAGTAAGCTCAGCGAGGATGATGATGCTCCTAGCAAAGCCCACCCAGAATCTCCTTCCTAGGAGGAAATCTAAAATGACTCTGTGCTCTGGATGACTTAGCACCATTTTTGATTCTAGCCGGTAGGGTAAAGGTTAGCCTGATCCAGGTACTGCTTAAGTACTTTGATTTCCTATGTATGTCAAACAGCAGCCCTTTCCAAATAAGCCTCACAGGCTACTTGCAGAAGCCTGAAAGCAACTCTTAAAAATGTAGCATCTGGGCCAGCGAGATAGCTCAATGGACTAAATCACCTGCTTAGGCAAGCTCAGGAACCACAGTTCAATCCCTGGCCTCACATGCCATGCCAGCCCTGCCCCTGGGGTGGGCTGAGCCGCCAGAGTCTGAGCATAGTATTGCATGCCTGTAATCCCAGCACTGGGGAGGCTGAAAGCAGGAGGATCACCATGAGTCTGAGCTGCATGGTGATATCCTGTAGCAACCCAATTGTCTTAGTTACTCTTCTCTTGTTGCTGGAACAAATATCTGACACCCAAAATGAAGGAAGGAAAGGTTTATTTAGCTCACAGTTACTGGAGGTTTCATTCCATATTCATCTGGCTCCAAGGCTGAGTGGAACAGGGCAGAGAGCATCCAGTTCATAGCGGTGGAACAGCAACAATCGCAACAGAGGCAACTGACCAAACTGGGCAATAGAGAGCAACAAGAGGGAGAGTCTGTCTCTCTGTCTCTTTATATTGCCTTCAGGCTCTCTGCCTCAGCCTATCCACCTTAGGCCACACCCACAATCTCAGCAGTACTCAGACCCATAGTCCCATCGTACTAAAACACATAATCCCAGTGGATCACGAGTCAAGTCTCAAACTCTAGAATTCCCACCCCATGATTGCATGAGGCTTTGGGGGGACAACTAGACATAAACCATAACATCAATGCATTTTTTTTTTTAAACATGCAGCATCCTAGGGTCCACCTCAAGCTGTGGAACTGACTATGAATCTGCTCCTCAGAAACCTGCATGCTGTCTGATCATGCACGCTAAACTGGTAGTAACAGCTTTGAGGCTGGGGATGATGATATCATCATCGTTCAGATTCAAGAAACTTCTTTCTTTATGTCAGCACCTCACCCAACAGCCTGGTGTGCATTAAGGTATTCGGGCCTCCCACTGTGCTGTGAAGTAAGGATTTCTATGATTTCCAATTCACAGGCTAACTGAGGGAAGACAAGCGCCTGCCCAAATATTTTACAAAACCCAGTACCAAAGCTGGAGCTTGCATGCATACCCTGGGTGTTCCAGTGTGCATACAGCCAGTCACTCTTACAGATGGCATACAATAAGAAGTGCATGGAAGTGGAGGGTGTCCCCATGCTAGGTTAGGTCGCCTTCCCCAGGTTACCCAGGGCAAAAAAATGCAACTTTCAAAGTGGGAGGAAGCTTGCTTTCGGTGGCCAGAGAGTTTCTGGATCCAGGCAGCAGCGCTTCTCTTCTTTGTTCCATTATGTTTGACTGCTTGAGATGCATTTGTGATGTTTAATTTATACCCCCCGATCATAAAATGATTGCATCACTAAAAATGCTGTGAGGTTGATTTATATGATAGTTGTCTGTGTCTGTTAATTAGAGAAATATCATTTGGCTTCCTATAGAAGAAGAACAATAAATTATACAGGAAGAAGGAGGGGCAGGCATCCCCCCAACCTACGCTGGTTACTCCTCTTGAATCTTATTTACGATCCTAACTGATTTTATTCTATTTATACAAACAGCCATTGGAGGAAAAAAAAAGTGTTAACTTAGACTGAGCAGCAATGATGGTAAGAAAAGGAAGGTGAGAAAATAAATATGGATATACTCTCCGTCTGTGTTTGGAAGTACATCAAACTTTTGCAGAAGTATGGGTCAGGTCTCTCCAAATGCTCTCCCTCATGCCCTCCATCCCTGCCATCAGTGTCCTTCAGATCATGACACTTGCTCACAAGACCACCTCTAAGCCACCTGTGAGAGGAAGAGAATTGTCTCTAAGGAACAGTATGACCTGCTATGTCTTGTCTGTTAGAAATACTCAGAGAAGGTCTGACTTTTCCCCCAACAGCCCTTACTGACTTCATTTATGCTTCAAAGGAGTACAAAGAAAGACGTTTATTCATTCATTGTTCCTTCTTTCAGTTGTTCACTCAAACACCAGGTACTCTATGACAGGAGACAAAGCAAGACTGGGCTCATAGTGATGAGCAGAAATGGCACAATTCCAGATGTTACAGAGTTCACCATGAAGAGAGATGACAAGCATCAGATGTCAAAAAATGGATGTGAAACTGCAAATGTGACACATGCTACGAGGAGAGGTGGAAGATGTCATGAGGAGCTGCCATGAAAAAAACAAAAAGGTAGCTGAGTTAATCCTTACAATGGATTTAACCTGGTAAAGAGAGAGGGAAAAGTATTTCAGAAATAAGGAACAGTGTATACACAAGCACATGAAGCAAAACAGCATGGTGGAGTCAAGGAACTGAAAGGAGCCTGCATGACTGCGATGGATGGCAAGAGGCAGGCAGAGGTACAAGGGAAGAGTGCCCGGAGAAGTTATGCCCAGTCCATTCACGGCCCGCCTGCCACTGCACAGCAAGAGCAAAGCAAAGTTGCTGTAACACTTTAGGCCAGGAGGACAAAATACACATTTTGAAAAGGTCACCACTTTCTACATTAAAAAGACTTGCTATAAAATTTGACACAGAAAAGTAGATGCCATACAGAAGTGGAACACATGGAATGTCATGACCCAAGGCTAAACTAGGGCTCTAGCCCCTGCAACGAGCATGACTCCACATTCTCTCCCCCATCTCCCCCACCGTTCATTTATTCTCATAAAATATCCATTCCTGGCAACTATGAGGTTGTATTGGTAGAAAGAGAAAAACAGAAACTCAAGGAGAGGTTGTCAGCATAGCTGCCTCTGCCTGGCTCCTGGGCAAGGATTGGAGCCCACACTATGGGGAAGATGAGACATTTCCATGTGACACGGTGACACCTAGTCCTTCTGCTTCCCTCTTCCCCAAAGCCTGCGCTGACTTCTCCAGTTAAGCTTGTTCTTGAAACGCTACATTCTTTATTTCCCCTGTGAAATGATCCAGTGCACATATTTGCTTTTCGATGTCTTCTATTAGAACAAGAGCAGATGTCTTTCTTGTTATCTTGTATTTAGCTCAATGACATAGCATAGTCCCCGGATGTAGTAGGTGCTCAGAAAGGGTAAGCTCCTGGAGGTGTTGTGAGTAGCTGAGTTATGGCTTTAATAGGTTTAAGAGACATTAACTACACCAGGAATGCATCAAGACATGCTAAAAGGAACACATGGAGAAATTTGAGAGAGGAATGTGGACAAGGAGGAATGTTCTATTACAGGTTGCTCAGGTGCTCCCATCCGATGCCGTTTAATTACACATGAAAGAACAGAAAAGATGAGCACCACAAATCCATCTGGAGTATTCTGAGGAAGAAAAGGACAAAGGTAGAATGACAAAGAACTGCTGAGTTTCTGAGTGTGTCATGGTCCACTCTCATCTGGTCTGCCACGAGAAGGTAGAACAATGGTGTTTTCTTTCACTGATGCCGACATCCTGCAGCCCGGATGCTGTAGCACTTCCCTGGGCATGATGAGCAGGAGCCACCAAGGACATAAATGGCCTTACACATACGCTTCCTCATGGGAACAAAATGGCAAGCAGGATCACACTAAGTGCTGTGAGAGGCCCTGAGAATAGCCCCTAGGGAATGCATAGTCAGGAGTTTGGGATGGATCTCCAGTTGCACAGGAAAAAAATTATTTTGTAACCAGTGCCATAGGCTACTTCTGCTGCCTCTTTCCACAAAGCAGAAAACATGTGGTTCTTTGTGAACATTAAGACATGCTGGTGCCTTCTTTCAACCCCTGTCCTCAAAAGTTCTCAAAAGATGTTGAAAACAAGTATCAGTGCTGAGAGAATTCCAAGTGCGACACAGAAGTTTCCATATCCTTACTCCCACTCCAAACAATACCCTGAACCACATGGCACTTGGAACCAAACTTCTGCTGTAGGATTTGGAATACTCAGGTTTATAGGCCAATATCATCCTGGTTTCTCAAGAAGAGTATTCTCTGAAGCCTCAAGTTATATTTTCTTTAATTGAAACTCTGGCCTTGACTGAAATAAGGGGAAATTGGCATGCCTCCTGAGAAAGTCTTCCAGGGGCATGTGATACAGCTACATGTATCTATATGTACAGTGAAAGACACCCGATACTCAGGGGTTTCCACAAAGTGGAAACGATGACAACTATGTCTTTTAGTTTCAATTTTTTACAAGGCAATTGCCCAAGAAAGCAAGAAATAGGCAACTCTATAGTGCATTTGCAATACTAAACTTATTTCTAGTTCTCAAAAAATAAATGGATGCTTTTCAACAAAGACATCATCCTGTTGGAGAAAGGAGCCACCTCAGAAAGCACTTGCAGTGATATGAATTACAGCTTTAAAACATAGGTATGTTGAACCTGTAGCTCCCAGAATCTGAAAACGTGAGGCTGTATTTAGAGACACAGTCTTGAAAAAGATGATTTGAAATGAAGCCAGTAGTATGGGCTTTAAGACAATAAGGGTGCATCCTTTTTAAAAAAGAAAAAAAAATTAAGATGCAGAATCATATGGAAGAAAGATCACACGAGGATCGGCAAGGGGGTGGGGAGCAGCACTTGTAAACCAAAGCAGTTGGCTTTCCAGGAGATCAGTTCTGTAGACACTGGATGTAATGACAAGTTTTAGTATTCTCTGAAGCTCTAGCAAAGACTCAAACCCACTCAACTTCTAAGTACCCCTTCTAGAAACTCTCCATACTCACTACTGTCTTTCTTCCTTTCCCAGAAATGATCATGAAACATGTCTTTATGATTCCAGACCAGAAATGTGCTCAGAAATTATCTCATTAAATTACACTCATCTAACATTCTTTTTCTGAACTGGAGTCTCTGGAAAAACATATCTGTGAAGAAGATAGAGCATAATTAGGGAGATCACAGATATGAAAGTAGTTCACATAATCCTAATTTGTCACACACTGCAAAGTCTGAGTATGACCCAGTTCCATATCTTTCTCTGTTCCCCTCCAGAAACTCACAGTGAATTTCTCGTCAACCCACATGAAAGCTCTTTGCATGGGCTTGGTGCCTAGGTCCTGGTGCTGTTCATATCACAGGTGCTTAATGGGTCTCACACAATCACTGCTGGCATCTGTAAAACATTGTATCCTACTATTCACTGAAGCTGCAAGTTTGTGACTTTTTATATATGGTTATTTTGGAAAATGTATATTTTAAATTACACAAAATAGAAAGGAGGTTACAGTGGCTCCCAGGGAGCGTCCTCTCCTAGTACTGACACCGTTTCAGCTTCTATGTACTTGTGCTCCTCAAAGCTCATGTGCTCATGGGTGAGACTTTTCAGAGGTGGCTGGGTCTAAGGTGTATGGTACTGGGATTGAGGGCATGTGATAATTAAATTATCTTAGCATAGTTCTAGGGGTGGATAATGGAAAGCACATCCTGGGTGTGGTTTTGCAGGAACCAACAGGCTTGAACCAAAGACGGAGGGCAGAATGCGCTCTCAGCGGTATCCTGCCTGCTCTGCCATGGACTCTTTTTCTTCTCTCATGTGTCACTACCATGCCACCCCACCTCGGAGCAAGTCAGTTATGAGCAAAACAAACCTTTCCCCTTATAACTTCTAGGTGTTGGGTATTTCGTCACAGAAATGAGAAAGTGTATGTAGTCCCTTCCTGAAATGACACCAGTTTGATCATGAGAGAGTTTGGTTAATGGTACAATAATAAGTCTGACACAAGCAAGGCTTGGTACGCAAAGGAAAATATAATGAAAGTCTGAATTTCTAATTTTCCTAGTAGTTATATTTAAACAGGAGCATATGAAATATATCAATAGTATATTTTAGGGCCAGTCAGATAGCTCAGTGGACTAAAGTACCTGCTTAGGCAAAGCGTAGGGACCAGGGTTTGATTCCCCAGAACTACATGTTCTGCTCACCTCACCCCCCCAGCACTGAGGTGGTTGTGGTGCTGTAATTCCAGCACTTGGGAGGCTGAAAACAGGAACCTTACTACGGGTCCAATCTATATAGTGAGACCCTGTAAACCCTGTACTCAATACATTTTTTAAAAAGTATATTTTATTTCACCAAAACATTATTTTGCCAAAACATAACGAATGTTTTAGGAATTACTAGTGCTATTTTACCTTTTAGTTTTTGTATTGTGCTTTCAAAACCTGGTGTGTGTTTTGAATATAAAGCAGATTTCTATTCAGATCAGCCTCTGTACAAAGACTCTGTGGTCACACGTAAGTGGCAGAGACTGCCACAGGAAGTACCTTGCAGATATCCTAGGCAGGTTGGGATGCTGCAGCCCGTTGCTAGGGAACTCTGGCACATAGAATGCTCCCTGGGGAAGAAAACTATCTGGCATGCTGGGAGAAGCCCAGCTCAGCCACACAGAGGAGAAACAAGGCCAGCCGCAGAGTTCCAAGCTGGCGACCAGTGCTAGGACAAGTCACCATGGAGCCATCTTTGCCACATGGAGCAGAGAGCAGCAATGCCAGAGTTTAGATGCTTGAGCAAGTGCACAGCTTTCACTATTTGAAGCCAGAAAACTATGTGGGGATTGTGAAGAGGTGATGCATAACTGGGACACGCATTATCAAATATCAGGTAGTAGAACATTCATGATGTTTTATCCTCTCCCTCACACATTCACTCATTTTAATTTCATTTATCCCAGATGCTCAAATGTAGTCATTAAAAAATTGAAAGATAAAGCATCTTGGTGAACATCTATAGGCTACATTGGAAGACACTGTGCTATAGTGACACACAATTGGCTCAGGAGAGCGCCTAGAGGCTGGGCTCCCATCCTGGCTCTGTCCCTAATCTGCAAAATAATTTGAACCAATTCAGTAATTTTACTGCTGTCTTTTATCCTAAGCATGATGTGAAGGAGATTATAGATGGGGAACAAGGATCAAAGTAACTCAAGGTATTTAAATAACACATCTTTGTACTGTGTACTCTAGGATTCAATAAATGAATGAATGAGCAAATAAATAACGAATGGATGGACATAAATTATCATAGTCCATAGGAGAAAAGTGGCCAGTACTCTGTGAGCATTTATCACAAGGAAATAGCAAGATATGCAGCCCACTCACATTCATATTACAGCTGCAGCAACACAGCAGCCAGTCACAGCAGGGAAACTTAGATCTGTTGGTCAAGAGACTGAAAACCAAGTCCATTCATCAGAAGATAACTGAGTAGGAAAATGTGGAGGCTGTATTTAAAGAAGTTTGCACACAACATTTGAATGAGAAATAAACAGAAAATAAAGATGGAGACGGAGTAGAAAGAAAACTCTTGTGCATGTTTTGAGAAGAAAGAAGGCAAAAGAACATAGAGAAAGGGAGAAAGAAGGAGAAGAGAAAGGACCCATGACAGAAGTGATACTGATGGGTTTGGTGCCCGTGGCACCGCAGAGCCAGCTTAACGAATGCACGACCACAACAGGTGCACCAGGTACCGTGTTTAGAAAGCCCCTGTGCCTAGAAGGCTCTGTGCTTGGCTCAGCGCTCTGCTGTCACCATAATGCAAGTCTTTATTTTTTCTCTTGTATCAGAATCCCATCCAGGACCTTGCGGATGCTCGGCAAATGCTCCACTACTGCACTACATTTAAAGCTCTGAAACTGTTTTTGTTTGTTCTTTGTTTTTTTGTTTGTTTGTTTGTTTTTGTTTTTGCATTTTAGGGAAGGGTCTACAAAGTGTTCAGGGTCAAACTACTAGATAAGACTCACAGTGATCCGCCTGTTTACAGTCTCCCAAGAGCTGGGATGACAGGTGCACACTGCCATGCCCAGTCTTAATTGCCATCTCAGCGCACCCTGGGGGCAGGGCCAGCATGGCAGACTCAGGGATCGAACTGGAGGCCCCTGCACCTGCTTGCAGACACTTTAATCAGCTGAGCTATTTGGCTGGCCCTTAAAGCTGTTAATTTTGGATCATGGAATTCGACATCATCATTTTGCACTGTGCTCCATAAATTCTCATGGATGATCCTCACACCGTGGTATTTTCACACCTTGCATTGAATGTTTACTCTGAAGCCCACAGAGATCACTGTGTGCACTTCACCTTATTTTCATGAGGCCGTGATTAAATCCGCTTGCTGTGAGCACAGGGAGGAAAGATCAAGAAGGCAATGGGGAGAGAGTCAGTAGAACTCAGTGATCCAGAGGCTGTGAGGACAAAAAGAAAGAATAACAAGAACTCCCATTTAACCCCTGTTAACACAGCCTCTGTGGATCTCTCCTTCCCCAGGAGCTGCCAGTTGGTCACAGAGAGAAAAGTCATGCTCATCCTTAACGGTGAGACTTGTGTCCAAAGGCTGTATCATGCGCTAGCAGAATCCTTGCTGCCAGATATTATACCCACCTCACTAATCCTATTGTTTAACACACACACACACACACACA
>PVKN010020885.1:0-15755 GCA_004027915.1 Capromys pilorides
CAGGAAATCCAAACAGCGATTTACACCGATTAACACCCCCTTTATATATTTTTTACAAAAATACACTGAGAAAATAATCAAACGTTTTCATCTCTCTTGTCTTTTTTTGTTTTTTTAAAAGTGTCAAAAGTCTACATTTAAATATAAAAAATTAAAAGTTAAAACTCTAGCCCTTCAGTGAAGGAGACGTAAAATGGCGTGGGTCAGAACAACTACCAAAAAATAAAATAAAATAAAATAAAAAAAGCAAAAGAAAAAAGGAAGAAAGAGTCAAAAGAAAGAAAAGAAAGCCAAGGAAAGAAAAAGAAAAAAAGGGATAACATAAGAACAAATGTTTGGCCAGTATAAATACGTCCACATATAAAATGGCATCTGATTACATTTACAAGAAAAAAAAATATACGAGGATGAAACATCGGTGGAGAAAAAAACATGTCTTCTCATTTACACTTAGAAGGAAGAAACACATACACACGGAGGAAAAATTTGGTCCTGAATTGTTTTTTAAAAGTCCAGCACAGATTTGAGTTGCGTTTGAATCCTTTAAAGAGTTAAGAATGAAAAGAAGCTGGTGATAATTTTGTTGTAGGAATCAAACATAGCGCCATCTATCTGCTTTTTATATTATCCTACACTATTTTCAAAACTGCTCAACAGTCTTATACAGAAATCTTTAAAAGATAGACAGGATAACATGCTATATTAACCCCACCAGTGAAATAATCCAACACCATCACGATTCCAATTAAGAGAAGAAAAAACCTTTTCCCCCCCAAAACCACCGTCGCCCTCCACGGCCCCTGGACCACATCCAAAGTCTCCTCTCCTCCGCGCCTCCGGGTCTGGGGAGTCTCACCTCGCGGCTTGCACAGCCCGACGACGGAGGAGGCCCGCGAGCTTGCAACCCTCTGCAGTTCCATCCGTGCGCCTTCCAGGCGCGCGTCTTCCTCCACCTCCACCCCCGCCCCTCGCCCGGGCGCGGCGGCCGCCAGCGAGGTCCTCATGTCACTTCCTAGCGCCGGTCACTCTGGCTGGCCTCCTCCCCTCCTCATCTCTTCCTAAGGCTGCAGGGGCATGGATCTAGGAGAAAGGGGGTGGGGGACCCAAACTAAACCAAACCCCAAGCTGGAATTCGCCAGCGTGGAGTCTCTCAGTCCCAGCGCTCCCCGAAAACATCTGCCGCCGTCCACGCTAGCGCCCGGAGCCTTCTGTCTTCAGCAGGCCTGAAGCGGAGCGGGGCTGCTGGATCCCCCTCCCCCTAGCAAGAAGCAAAATAAACTAAAAAGCCTAGCAAGGTGGCAGCGCACGAAGGCGGATTCCTTCAGTCTCCGGCAGACCTGGCTTCTGGCTCGCTGGGGGGAGGGGAGGATCGGGGCGCACCCCAGTCCGGAAGCTCGTTGGGAAGGGGGGCCTCTTCAAGCAAAGGGGAGGAAACTCGAATAGCTTTTTTTTTTTGCCATCAACAACAACACCAATCACAACAATAAAAGGTCGCTCCTGTCTATCCTGCACGTCCCGGCTGGCCGGGGCATCCAGACGCCCTCGCACTCCTCTGCGACCCGATGCGGCCCAAGCCAGCCCTGCTCACTCTTCTTTTTTTTTTTTTTTTTTTTCTTTTCTTTTTTTCCCTTTTCTCTTCCAACTCTTCATCTGTTTTTTGTTTGTTTTTTTTAAATTTTCTTTTCTTTTCTCCTCCGTCTTCTCCTTTTCCTCTCTCCTCCCACGCCCTGCGCGCCCTCAGTAGGTGAAGACCAGGTTGGAGATGCTGGACTCCAGCCAGTCTCCCGAGATCATCTCGCTCACCTCGGGCGTGCAGTAGTCCGGGAACTCGAAGTGCGAGCCGGAACCGGGCTCGAAGTTAAAATCCAGGTCCCGGTCCAGCGCCGACGACGAGCTTAAGCTGCCCAGCGACATGCTCTCAAAGTTTGCGCTGGGATGCAGGTCGAGCAGGTCATCGTCGAACTCGTCATCTGAGGACGCCGAGCCCGATGAAGAGGAAGCCGAGGAGCAGGCGGACGAGGAGTGCAGGGACGAGGCGGACGAGGGCGCGCAGGAGGGCGCGGGCGAGGCGGCGCGCAGGCCGGCGGGGGCGCGGGGGCCGGCAGGCGAGCGCGCGGGCGCCGGCGAGGACGCGGGGCTGCTGCGCGCGCTCAGGCTGGGCGCGGCGGGCGATCGGCCGGAGCCCGCTTCCTCGTACAGCCCCAGGGGGTCGCTGGGGTCGGCGGGCGAGGCGGGTGCGCCCAGGCCGCCGAACAGGTACACGCGCTTCGCCTTCTTCTCGGCCGGGTGCTTGGCCGGCGCCGCGGCGGCGGGCGCGCCCGGAGTCCGCGCCTTGAACAGCGCGTGGGGGTCTGCGGCGCCCAGGGGCAGCAGGGCGGCCGCCCCAGCCTGCTCGGCCGCGAAGGACGACGAGGCCGCCGCCGCAGCCTTCCCGCCGCCCCCAGCCAGGACGAGCTTGGCGTGCGGCTTGGGGACCCCCGCGCCGCCCGCCACCTTGGAGCCGCAGCTCTTTTTGGGCGCGGGCTTGGCGCTGCCGCCGCCGCTGCCCCCCGAGGTCGTGCTCCCGCCGCCGCTTCCCCCGCTGCTGCCACCGACCTTGTCGCCCTTGTCCCCGGGCTTGGCGGTGGTGGCGGCGGCAGCCGAGGAGCCCGAGCCGGCGTTGCCCGACTTCACCTTCTTCCTGGGCCGGTACTTGTAGTCGGGGTAGTCAGCCATGTGCTTGAGTCGCAGCCGCTCCGCCTCCCGAATGAAAGGGATCTTGTCGCTGTCCTTGAGCAGCTTCCAGCGTTTGCCCAGCCGCTTGGAGATCTCGGCGTTGTGCATGTCGGGCGACTGCTCCATGATCTTGCGCCGCTCGATCTGCGACCACACCATGAAGGCGTTCATGGGCCGCTTGATGTGCCCGCTCGGCGTCTTGCACCAGCTCGGGTCGTCGGCCTTGCCTCCCGTGGACGCGGTGGAGCCGGGCGTAGGCGAGGAGGCGATGCCCAGCTCCAGGCCGGCGCCCGAGTCCGAGCTCTCGCCGGCCAGCAGCGCTTCCGTGTTCTCCGCGTTGTTGGTCTGCTGCACCATGGCCCCGGCGCGGCGGGCACCCACGCGCGCTCACTCCCTCGCTCGCTGCGGCCGCGGCGCGATCGCCGGGCCCTGCCTGCTCTCTGAGCCGAGCGCACGCCGGGCGGGCCCCTCCGGCGGCCGGGCGGAGGTGGGCACGGAGGGCGAGGTCCCCGAGAGACGCGGGCGAGGAGTTGTAGTTCCCAGGCTGGAGCGCCTATCCGCCCCGCGCTCGGCGTCTCACCGCGCTGCAGCCTTCTTTGGCCGTCGGCGGAGTCCGGAGGAGACCGCGCTAAGTAAGGTGGAGAAGAGTTTCTTCAGGGCTGCTGCTGCTGCTGCTGCTGCTGCTCACACGTCTTCCAGTGCAAGTTTCTCGCCGCCTCCCGGGCAAGTCTTTTTTTGCTTTCTTCCTTCCCCCCACCCTGAAGCAGTTGGTTCCAGTTGACGAGCACTCTGTAGCTCAGGAAAGCGACATCGTCTCTATCACTTAGTCTCTTTCCTACCATGCAAAGCAAAAGCGAGTCTGGCTCCAGGACTCTCTGTGGGCGGAATCGGCACTGAGGAGTTTGTGCGATTAATTTGTTGCAAGGTAGGAAGCCAGAAAGCCTGCATGCAACAGACTGGCATGAATAAATGTATGTTTCTCCCTCCCTTCTGCAAGAGGGGAGCTGGTAATGGCAGAGTTCCTCTAGTGCAGACTCTTAAAGAGCGTGCAAGAACTAGAGACCCAAGAGTGACACAGGCCTCTTCCCCGCACGCACTGTTTCTCTTGCTGCAGCTTAGAGCAGACCCCAATTCCGCCTCGCGCCTCTTTATCCTTTGGCTGCAGCCAATCAGCTGCTGTAACTAACGCTTCCTCGTGCCAAGCCCCGCCCCCGCCCTTCCCATTGGCTTGGAACCCGATGCAATAATAATCTCCGCGTGCAATGAGAAGCTCCAAATCTGACCTCATTCCAATTTACAGAGCAAACTTTTTAAAAGGGCTAGAAGTACAGCTGAGATTTCTGCTGCCTCTTTTTTCCTTTTGCTGTGTGTGCGTGTGTGCGCCCGTGTGTATTTGTGTGAAGAGGATGTTAATGCATGAAATTATGAGGGGGAGAGACGGAAATGTATTCTAACCATTATGTTAGATAACAAGTGGCTTGGAGGGGGAGTGAGGGTGAAATACTGTAAATGGAAGCTTTCTGCTTAAAAGCCAAGTGATTATTTTTATTAGTTCTTTTCAGCAGTGGAATAAAGAATCAGCCTCGTGCAAAATCTGTTCCTTGGCCCCTTCTTAAAGCTTACTATGTAAAGGGGAGGTAAAGCCACAACAATAAATCAATGGATATTGAAAACCATTAAGAAAGTGCTACCTAGACACCTGTCATCACAATTATTTTAACAACTGTAGGTACAGCGCAGATGTTGATGTATTGTGTAAAACCCCTCAAAATAGTTTCTCTGCCATTTGTGGATGGCAGAAAAAAGGACTTTAGCAGTAATTGCTTACTCTTTTAACCAAACAAGGGTTAACTATGGTTATTCAATGATTTAAATTCCTTTATGAATCCAGAGTAGCCAAAACAGTGCAGTTTTCTCATGAAACACCTTAGGTAGCACTCCATAATTAGGCAGGCAAGAGAACTTCTAGAGTTTTGAACAGGGTGAGGATGGTGGTCACTGAAAGCAATTTAACTTTCTAAATGTTTGTTTTCCACATTTTCCTGTATCCCTGTCTGCCTCCCAAAGCCTTCCTCTTTTCCTCATTTTCTCCTGTATCTGTGTTGCTTGGTTCAAGTGGGACTGAAAGACCAAAGCAAAAAGGAGGTGATAACCAATGAAAGAAGGGAACACAGACTCTGACCTTGTACAAGACCAGCTGTTGGTCCTTCTTGGTGGCTTTGCAACTCTGGGGTGTGACTAAGTCTCTGTTGTCCTCCTCTGGGGTATGGGAACACTGCTTTCCGGAGGATTGCTGTGAGCATCAGTGAGTTTGTGCTGACAGAGCACTCAGGGAATGCCAGTGTCCTTGCCTTGGCAGCCCAAATGTCCATTCTAGTAAAAGCAGTGGCTTCAAGAGGCTGACACGGAGGGTGGCTCCTGGTGTGCAGACGACTTTACAGATCATAGATGTGCCCTACACAGGGACACGCTAGTGACAACTCTGTTATTCTGGTGATTTTAAAAGGAAGGAACTTCCTCCAGAATACTGTGAATAATGTAGCAAAGGATTCAGGATACACTAATGTGGCCACACACGTCACCTTTTCCTCAAGATCTGAAAATTAGAATTTTAGGAAAAACTGCACTTCACACTGTAATAGAAAACTGGTTTTCTATAGGCCAGCATAAAGTCAGCTTTCAGTCCAGGTTAAACTAGTGCTGGGTAATATGTTTCCTTTTAGTTTGCCAGTTTTTACAGTGTTTAGGCTGATGAGGAGCCTAGGTTGTACAATGTAGAGTTTCACTGGAAAGAACACACTGTGGAGACAGATGACTGCATCAAGCATGAGCAAGAATGGTTTTGAGGGTGAAAGCAATATTTTACTATTAGCTACTCAAGCCATTAATTTTATTTTTCCTAGAAGGTGCAACCCTAAAACAAAAGAGGAAATGCCATAAAACAAAAATACAAATGTACTTCTTCAGCACAATAAAGCGAGTGTGACATCACATTTCATTTTTTTTTTTCTGGTATATACAGAAAATTGCCCTAAATATTAATGATCTGACACAAATTTTTTTTCTAGAGGTCTATTATCTCTGAAATCAGTATTTTCTCTAGGATAAAAAAGAATAAATATACTTATTTTGAGATTTATACCAATACTAGTTTTCTGAGAATGAATTACTTTAATAATTCAACGGTGCATAAACATAATTGATTATATCAACATTTATGCTTCCACCACTGGGTATGATGGGGGAAAGTAGAAAGTAAGGTAGTCATAGTAATTATGTTTATGCTTAAAACATGGCTTTTAAAAAGAGTGTACCAAAGTGTAGTCTTTGACCTAATTCTTTAGTTAGATATATCTTTTGTATTTCAACAAATCCAACACATGTTAAGATATGTTGTTATATAATACATGATGCTAAGACAAATACCAATGGAAAAAACCCTTTTCGTCTCTCTGCTTATGTCTCCTTGTTTCTGAGGTGGTGAAAGGAAAATGTTTCTCTTTGAGTTGAGGAAATATGGTGCTAGTAACTCTCAGTGACTTTCTAGATGAAATAGAATGTTTAGGCTTCTGAGATAGGTCAGCTCTTAGGTGTCAGATCTTGTAGAATGGAGAAAAATGTGCCAAGTGGCCATTTATTAAAGGCATCTTTCAGATAACTGAAGTGTAAATATATTAGAATGTATTGTTCTTCAAATACCAAATAATGTGAAAAGATTTTTATGCTCTGATGACCTAACTTCATATATTTTGTAATCAGTTTTCCATTACTAACATTTCCCCCCAAATAGCAGGTCTGTGGTGGCCCCTATAAAGCAGTACTCAGTGTTCCCTCTGCTGGCCCTGCGGTACATGAAGTAATTCTTAATGCCACTCTGTTAGGTGTATTAACAAAAAGCTAAGAGAATTTTGAAAAAAAAAAAAAAAAAGATCTTGTTTCAGAATAATAAATTATCCCTACCCCACTGATGTTAGACATTTCAAATTACAAATTAAGGTAAATATTTTATCTTACTCGATCGCATCCAATAAATGGAAACCATTTGCTCTGCAAGTGTAATAATATCTGCTCCTGCATATCTCCTGTCTCATGCATCTGTGCAACAGAAAAACCCCACATGCGGGAAATGGTATGGGTGAAGGTGGACGTGAGAGTGTATTCCACAGTTCTGTAGCACAGAGGGGAGGAATACCTATATGGAAATTAGCTTAACAAATCTAAATTTGCACTGATTTGCAAGATTTTTGCTTTGCATTGGTTGTGGAAACTGATTGCAGGACCTGGTCTGACCATACATACAAAGGATTCAATTTGAAAGAAGCCCGAGGGGAAACCCTATTGTTACTTTAGTTGACAAGCCAACTAGAAGCCCCAGCAGGAAAAACAGTGTCATTCCTTTATTAGCTGAAAGGCCTCAGGCTTTTTGGTTCCACCCTTCCTGAACAGGGACCCTCCAGCCAGGGCTACTGACAGACACAACTTGTGCCCTTCCTTTGGGCTGCTGAGGTTGGAACTGGACTAGGAGAGGGGAAAAATAAAATATGTAACCGTTATTTGCAGACTATCAAAACACAGGATTCTCGGATAAATGCAATCTGTGATTTATTTTTACTCAGAATAAAAGATAAGCAGCCCACCCGTCTAGTAGTTTGTCCTATTTTTCTTCCCATGTAACCACTCACTGGCACATAGTAGGCCTCAAGTAAGCTCTTCAAACTCATGGCCATCAGTACCAACTCAGAACTCTTCTACTCGATGGGTTTTCTCAGGAGAAAAAGCAGAAGGCGAAGTGTGTGCACGACTCCCCAGGTCTGAAGCCAAAGTCTGGCTCCTGCTGTCTTTCTGCAGGCGGAACCGGGAGGAGGAAAACCAACCCAGGGCCTGGATTTGCTCGATGGCCGGCCGCCTCCCAACTGGGGGAGAAGCGGCCACCAGGTGGCAGCGCAGAGCCTCCCTGTGCCCGCGAGGAGACTGGACAGCGTGGGGTTGGTTGGTCAAACTTGTTTCCCTCCCTCTTCAGGCCTTGCGGAGCCGCTCTCACCCTCCCATTTACCTTTTGTAAGTAGCGGCTTTGGGACTAGCGGCTAATCAGGTGTGTGATGAATTCTGATCGGTTTATTTATTTTTTGATAATTAAGTGTAGGGCCACCACCGTCTGCCTCATGGTCGCTTGTCCGAAGCTCCCAGTGCCTGGCGAAGCCAGAACTAGGTCCCCTTTGCCGGAGGTGACCCATTCCCGTGCGTGTCGTGTAGCGGAGGCGGGCGTGAGCTAGGATGCAGTTTCTCCGCCAGCTACTCCCGGCTTCCGAGGGCAGTGGCAGAGAAACGCGGCCCTTTGCTAAGGGACTGACTACCCAAGGCCGCCTTCCAAAATAATAAAAATAAAACACAAACGTACACATAGCTTTTGCTGGACCTGAACACATGCCGAGCGCAGCGACTCGGGCACTGTTCGAGCCCGAGCTCTTCGGCCAGGGGTCCAGCGTGCTCAGCCTCGCCTTTGCGCTGCAGTTCCCGGGAGGAAATGAGGGGCGATCGACTCGGGCTGAGATCTTGGAGGAAAGTCATTCCTGCTGCAAACATGTTGCCGGCCGGCCGGTCAGCAGCATTTTAACACCCATTTTCTGTGCAGATTCCACGCCCGGGAAGGAGTTGGGGTCCGCGCGCACGCACGCAACACACACGTAGGCGCGCACATGCAGCCCGGGCGCGGGCGCCCCCGTGGGGTGCCCGCGCGCATTCGGAGTCGCCTCTCGAGCGATCGGCTCCTCCTTCCCCACCCCCACTTCAGGCCAGCTCGGCGCTTGGCGCTGGTGCCCAGTTCCGCCACTGACCGGAACTGACGGCCTCTGGCCCAGCACCCCCGGCTGCAAACACCCACATGCCCTGTGCGCGCCTGGGGCCAAGCATCGGCCAGCACGCCACCTCCGTAGTGCCCGGACACCCCTTCCCTGGTCCCCGCAGGCTGAACCCCTGCAGCGAGCTCTCCTTGGTCTCTTTGGGAGGCAAAGCGGGGATGGGGTGTGCGGCGCGTAGCTGGAGAAAAAAGGCTCAGAGCCAAGGTGAGGGTGTGTGTGACAGCTGGCACCCGGTTGCTCCAGACTCCCTTCCCCGGGGACCTCGGAGAGGCAAGCCTGCCTCGGCGTCTGTGCTCGCCCCACGCTCGCGTGGAAAAGACTGCCCCCCACGGGCGAGGCGCCCTGGCCAAGGCTGAGCCCCACGTCCGCGCCACCTGGAGGCGGGGCGCGTCTGGAAGCTGCACACGCGGGGCTGGGGGAGACAGTGGGCTCGGAGGCCAGCTCGCCGGAGGGTGCGCTTTTCCTCTGAGACCCGCGGGCCCTGCTCCGCTCCCTTCTCCGTCCCACGCGCCACGTGGGCGCCCCGCCCTGGCCGGGCAGCGGGAGACAAGCAATTACAGTTGCGACCCGGCGAGGACAGCGGCTGATGTCACTTAGGGAAAACGCTGAGCCCGGCGAGCGTTGGCAAAGCCACGCCGCGGCCTTGCAGCCGAGGGGGGCGGCGGAAGGCGCGGGCCGAAGCGCGGCAGCGGGGCGGCGGGCGGGCGGGGCGGGCGGGAAGCGCCTGGAGGGCGGCTCAGAACGGAGCGGCTGCGGGGACGCTGGCGGGGAGGAGCGAGGCGGGCGGCGGCCGGCCCGGGCCCTGGCGTTCTGCCCCCGCCCTTCCCGCTCCTGCTGCCGCTGCGGGCCCGTGTCGCACGGGGCTCAGGACGGGCCGAGGGTGCAGGAGGGGACGGGCGGGGCAGGGCGCGAAGAATCCGGCGCCCCACTCGGCGGAGCGGAGGGCGTGCGTTGCACCTGGTGCCCGGGCTGCCATCTGCTCGGAGCTCCCGCCCCCGGCCGGGGCTGGGCTGGGCCTGGAGTCAGATAAGAGCGCGGCGCGGGTGTGGACGGCTCGCGTCAACTGCCGCCGTGAACCCGGGCCAGCCGCGGCGACCGCGCTCCTACTGCGCGCCCCTCCAGCTGCCCGGAGAGGGAACTGCACCATCTGCTCTGCTACCCGCGGGCTGGAAACGAAGTCCGTGTGTACTGTAAAATAAGTTCAAACCTCGAATTATAATGCATAAGCAAATTCACCCTGCCAGCCCAGCGACGGTGACCGAGACAGTTGGGGCTTTGGAGTCCGAGACTAGCAGCAGAGCCCACGGAGGTTTTCTGATAGTTTTTCTTCTCTCGCTGCTTCCTAAAGCACGAAACTCCAGGTGCTTCCTGCTCCACGCCGAGGACCCACAGCTCAAAATGTTAAAGTAGGCTAAAAAATAAGTTAGTGATACTTTATCTGGCTCTCGGGGCAGATAACGGAAAGGTCGTCCTCACAACACTCAGGTTTAACTCAGTTTTACAAACCTCAGACCAAAACTACTTCCCTCTTACGATAGATACCTTGTGATAAAACTTTAATATCCTGAAATAAAATTCGTGGGGATATATATATATATATATATATATATATAACTTATGCACATAATAAAACAAGCAGTGCTTAAACTGTAGGATAATGGAGGATCTACAAAATCGATAATAATCAGATGTGCATCGGTTAAGTATGTTTCAGCGCAACACCCAAATTTCTAAAAATCCTCAAATTCTCCGCAAGGAATGCTACTGTCCAGGGGGGAGTCAAGCATTGCGGGAGCCAGGCAAGGCCTAAAGAATGAAGAGACTGCTGATGACCTGAGCTAACCGCGGATGCTGAAGATTCTTGTGATAAGTCAGCCTCCTGTTATTGGCATCTTCTTGTGGCCCTTTCCTCACTGACTGGATTTGGTCAAGGACTTCCTTTAGCCAATGGCACACTGGTAAGTTATTATAAGGGTCGTAAGCTGGAGACCCAGGACATCCAATGGCATGGTGAAGGTCAAACGCAAGAAAGAAAAAATCCCGCATAAAACCATGTCTCAGTACGAAGGCAGTTTTATTCTACTTTATTTTTGTTGAAGGCAGTTTTTTTTTTTTTTTTAATTTTTATTTATTTATTTGTTTGCTTGTTTGTTTCTTTATTTACTTGTTTTATGGCTGGCTCAGCCTGCCCTGGTGGTGGGGCTGGCGCAGCATGTGGTGCCGGGGATCGAACCGCAGTCCCTGCAGTTGCCTGAGCTTTCCTAAGCAGGCGCTTTAGACCACTGAACCATCGCGTCGGCCCTGAAGGCAGTTTTATTTGAGGGAGAACCCACCATCTTATTCTCTTCAGACTCATTGATTACATAGGCACACCTGTCTTAGGGAGGGGCACTCTGCCTCTTCCTGTACATGTATATATACATGGTTCTTTTTAAAAATTTTTTTACGGGGCGGGGGTGTGAACTCATGACCTTGCACTTGCTAGGCAGGCACTTCTGCCATAGAACTATGTCCCCAGCTCCTTTTCCTATAAATTTAAACTAGTCTAAAATCAACCTCACAGAAACTCCTAGAACATTTGAATAAATATTCCAGAGCCCAAAGCTCAGTCACTTTGACATAGGCAATTAACCATCATACACAGTTGTTACCAGTCCTACCTTAGAGAATAAAGTACCTGTGAATGGGCTTTGTATACCCATAGAATAAGGAACTACCCGAAGAAGGTATTTTGATGGAAATATGAGTGTATGTTCATACTTCCTGTCTTGGACAGCTTAACTGCTCCAACTAATAAATAATAGCAACATTCCAATAATTAGAATTTATCCCTTAGATTAGAACATGGTTTCCCTGACTAGAATGCATGTCATCCAAGAAGGTACTCTATGGAGTTCCTATTTATAAATAGCCCACAGTGAAGTTCTTTATAAGTTTTCCAGTAGGTTCAAGAGTATGTTAATATGGGTAAGGGCCATCCTGGAGAAGGAGAGAGAACTTTGACAAGGTGTGGTGTCAGTGTCATGCTCTTATCTGAAAGGTAGTGTAAGATGGATGAGAAAAGACAGAACCAAAGATTACAATTTTCTGTGCTCTTTAAACATACAGCTTTCATTTCTGGAGTCTGGAAAGTCCCTAATGTTAATATATAAGATAGTATCATTAAAATTACTTAGAGTTTAAGGTATGTTACAGCTTAACTCAGAATAGATACAGCTTTCCTTTTCATGTGTATGCCTTAAAAAGGTGAGGGAAGACTCTTGAGGAAACACCAGGCCAGGCAATTTAAGGCTGTTTATCACCAAGCTTTCATAATTTCATGATGTTAATCATGGCTTATTATTTCTAGTAGCTTAAATAACAGTTTGAATAGTATTGGAATATGGAGCTTTAAAAATAAAAGAGCACTGAGAGAAAGCACAGTGTCTTTGTGTTCATTCAGGTCTTCCTGTTGCATGGGCCTGGATAGGGTGAACTCTGGTCATGACCTGAGAGCTCAGAGACTCCACACCTGCATTTCAATCGTTCATCATGATAAGGCTCACGGGCTACCCAAAAACTTGGGACTATGGTTCACTCCTGTGTCCTAGGAAAGAGGGAAGTAGTATGGGTAAATACTAGAAATTTATTACATGTTACCTGTGGAATAAATACATAAGTGAATTTATTGAAATACAAGTGAATTTAAGTAAATGCTATTCTCTTTTTAGCTACAATATAAAAATCAAACTTATTTGAGTTGATTCAAATAAGGAAAAGAAAATTCTTTTTCTAGACTAGTATTTTAGGGTATTATTTATTTAAAAAATCTCTAGAGACATGGACACTTCCATTTTTTTGTTTTGTTTTGTTTTGTTCTGATCTTTGTTTTTGAGATGGGGCCTTTCTATGTAGTTCTGGCCAGGCTTGAACTCATGTGTAGCTTACGCTGGCACCAGTGATCCTGCTGCCTCAGCTTCCTGAGTGCTGGGATTCCTGGCATGTGCCACATGGTGGAATTACTTGTTAGTAGGTTATGCAAGTAGCAGAAAGTGAGGACAGAAAAATGATAGTTAAAAGATGGTATCAAGCATATGATAGTAAAACAGAGGAACAGGCAGAGAGAGAGAGAGAGAGAGAGAGAGAGAGAGAATCTATACGATGATTGAAGCATAAATACAAAGCTGTCTGTAGAATCCTCAAAAGTAAAAATAATCTCCAAAGTGTGTCTTGGTTATTTTGTTGTTGTTATTGAGACAAAATGCCTGACACACAGATTAAAGAGGAAAAAAATGTATTTAGCTTGCAGTTTGCAAAGGTTTTAGTCTGTAATTAGCTGGCACCAAAGCAAGGTAGCATGGCACAGGGGCACTGGTCCAAGGTGGCAAAAGATAGCAAGAGCAAGAGCAGGGGAGGAAGCGAGCTTTCTTTTTGTTTCTTTTTCTCATATTGTATACGGGCTCTCTGCCCACACCTACACCATCTCGGTGCCCTGCTCTTCCACAAGCTAAGGATGTTTACAAAGTAAAGACCCCTGGGCCCTTGCTGAATCATCCAGCTGAACTTTTAAACTTCAGCGGGTGGAATGAACAACATCCTAGAGCGGGAAGGGCACGTCCTTTTCACCCCAGGGTTCAGACCTGCTGAGTTACTTAAGCTTCTGGACTTCTCAGGTTGGTGCAATGTGTCAAATCCCTTATAATAAACGTTATCTCTATCTATCTATCTATCTATCTATCTATCTATCTATCTATCTATCTCAATAAAAATAATTAAAAATAAAGTTATCACCAAGTAATAGAAGAAAATATGACTTCAGGGAACTTTAGCAGATACTATGGAAATCGAAAGGCAATATAGTGACATCTTTGAAGGGCTGAGGGGTAAATACGAACCTGTCTCTAAAGTCCTAAAGTCAAAATAGCCTTCAGAAGGGAAGGTTAAAGAGAACCAAAAAAAGCGAAGAGACTTTGTTTCAAGATTTTTTAAAAAAATTAGTGCTTTAGGAAAATGATTTTGAACAGAAACACAAGAGGAGAGGAAGGAATGAAAAACAATGGATAAATATGTGGGTAAATTTAAAAGGGTAGTGATTATTTCAGGCAACCCTGGTAATTATGTTTATAAGGCTTATATGCAGATGTAAAATGCACTGTAACAGCAGGAAGGGTGGGAGGGGTGTGAGTGGAGACAAAATCCATGAGGCTTGCAGGAGTTTGGAGAGTAGGTGGTTATAAGTCAAATGTAGATGCCCAAAATATGAAGGTAACCAAAGAGCCACTGAAGGAACAATACACAAAGATATAAAGAAGAAGTTAATAGTGGAGATAAAGTCAACAGTTAAAAATCTTTGATTAGTTCCCAGAAAGGCAAGAAAAGCAGAACAAATAAACCAAGCACAGATAGAATAAAACACACAGAACAAGGCCGCAGCCTGCTAAGCAATTCAGTTCATAACTGCACTAGATAGGAATGGACTCAATGCCTCTATTAAGGCCTAAGACAGTCTAGTAGGCTTATAAAGACCCAAATACATACTGCTTACAGAAGACAAGTTAAAGATAAACAGACCTGCTTTGTACACAAACTATAAGAGGGAGTTGGTACATCTTTATATTTGAATAATATAGAGACTTTAAGGTAAAAAAATATTCTTAGAGATATTTTATAATAAATGCGTCAACAAAAATATTAAAAATACGGGCCAGTCAGAGAACTCAGCAGTCTAAGTGCCTGGCTGATAAGCATAAAGACCCGGGTTCGATCCCCAGTACCAGGTACTACATACCATGCAGGCCACTGAAACTGGGCATGTTGGCACACACCTGTAATCTCACCACTGGGGAGGCTGAGACAGGAGGAGCACTGCAAGTCAAAGCTGCATATCGAAACCCTGCACCACATAAAAGATTTTTAAAAATAAGATAGCTTAAAATATAAAAAAGGATGACTGAACTCAAAACAGAGGCCAATAATTAGGAGTCGAAGTTGAAGGTTTTACCCTTGTGCCTACTGCTGTGGTCTGAATGTGCCCCCTCCCAAAGCCATGCTGAGATGTGATCGCCCACTGCAAGATGCTGGGGATTGTGATGAGGTCACGCAGGCTTCACCTGCAGGATGGGATCGCCGCTCTGTGAAAGGGTGCAAGGGGGACTTTTGGCCTCTCCCTCCCTCTTCTTGTCAGAGGTCCGTAACAGGTGTGCTTACAAGGCCAAGTGGTGCCTTCGGCAAAGGACACATCTGGTGACACGGTGATTTTGGACTTCCCAGTCTCCAGAACTGTAAGGAATGAATTTGTGTTTATAAATTACCCAGTTGAAGGTACTCTACTACACGAAGCCAAAGAAGGACAATAACTAGTAGAGCTAAACATACTTGCCAGGCCTGGGGTTTAGTCCCAGTGTTGAAAAACAAACAAAACATCATGAAGCATATGGAAGTTTGAGAAAAAAAAAAAAAAAACCTGTGACTAATTTGGCCTCATGGACATGGAGAAAATTTACTCACAATATTGTAGATATAAAGTTCTTAGCACATTCTGTGTTTTAAATTGAATTTTAGTAATTTTTTTTTTTTTTTTGTGGGACCAGGGTTCAAACTCAGGGCTTTGCACTTGCCAGGCAGGCACTTATGCCACAGAGCTATCTCCCCAGCCCTGAATTTTAGTAAATTTTAAGATTAGTATTTCATAGACTATACTTCTAGTCATAGTAGGATTAAACTAAAAATCAACAATGAAAAGGTTATCAGAACATCACAAAGTGTTTGAAAATGAAGCAGCATCAACTTACACTTCAAAGGATAGTTCATACTGGAAGCTATTTTGAATAATTTAGAAACAAAATATGATATAGCAACATATATGTACCCAAAGAGCTTTGCATATATATGAAAAAAATTAATTCTCAAGTTCTAATTGAAGAAACTAGAAAGTGTAAATTAAATCCAACACAAAAGAACAATTATAAAAAGATAAGAGGAGAAATCAATGAAAGAGCAGAAGTACAGAAAAAAAGTAAGTTGCATTTTGAACGTGGTTAATATCCTTAGTAGACAAGATAAGCTAAAAAACACTTATGCAAAACAACAAAAAATTGTCAATATCATGAGAGGAAAGAGTACTTCCAAATAGGTTATATAGGCATTACAAAGAAAAATATGATCATTAGCTGTGTATCAAATTCCTAGAAAAACCCAACTTAC
>PVKN010020886.1:0-15765 GCA_004027915.1 Capromys pilorides
TCTTCTTCTTCTTCTTCTTCTTCTTCTTCTTCTTCTTCTTCTTCTTCTTCTTCTTTCTTTCTCCTTTCTTTCTTTCCTTCTTTCTTTCTTTCCTTCTTTTCTGGGAATGGAACTCGGGTCCTTGCGCTTGCCAGGCAGGTGCTTAAGCCACTGAGCTATCTCCCTGGACCCCACCACTGAGTTTCTGAAAAGGGAGGCCTCCATGGTCACTAAAGGAGGCAGAGACATTCACTCCATTTGAGTTGGAGTTTGGTAGAGAATCTAAGTGGCACAGTGGGGAGGATGACTGGGAGAGAAATAAGTGGATAAAGTAAGCATGTGGCTTCTTCCCTCTCTCTGTGTCTGCATAACTTGAGGAAGAGAAAGGATTTCTAATTCAACAGAAAATAGGAACTTTAGGAGACAAGGAGAGACCGAAATGTTCTATAGTACTGGTTTGGAATCCCTTGTATTTCCCACCCTTGGGTGAACTGAAGGATCTGTTACTGATAAGAGCAGAAATCAGCATATGGTTAGACCCGCTGGATCACACTGCCCACTCTTCCTTGGCAGTTACGCACACTGATTCACCCAGCTCTGCAAGCTGCCTGCCTTCTCATTTCTCCTTCCAGATCCACCTTCCCTGGAGTCCTTAGTCTGCACCTGGCTTCTGGTTTTAATGAGTGCTGGATTTAGTTGCAGCCACCAGGAATCTGGAGGGCAGATGCAAATGGCAATTGTCTCTCTCAGTGTTGGTGGCAACTGGATCATTCTCTGATTTGCATTTCTGAGGCTGCAGGTTCTCAGGAAACCACAGTTTATAGGAAGTTGAGAGAAGGTCATTTTCTATCTCAGCTGTAAGAGCCAACCTATGATGGCAGAGGAGAGAGACAGGATCTTTAGTTTGGCAAAATCCTGGGTTCAAATAAAAAAGCCACAGGAGAAGAGATTGTTTAGGGGTTGAGAAAGCCTAGGGATTTGGAACCAGGTATGTGATAGACCTGAGTGGAAACATTGATCTGTGGGCACTGAGAAAGGAGGGAAGTCTGGGAGAGGCTGTGAGGGGAGAAACACTGCTGTAGGGGGAGAAACACTGCACCTCCTGTGGGCCCTGGAGGCTTGTCACAATAGCATGCTGCTAATTCTAACATCAGCAAGGAGGGATCCTCTCCTCTCTTACCATGTTTTGGGGCTATAGCCCTTGTCTGGAGATGATTTGACTTCAAGTTCTAGTCCAGCACTTGGAACTGGTCTATATGCAGATGCGTGTATTAGGAAGACATTTGGAAATCCCAAAGCATTCACATGTAAAGTTCTGAATCGAGGTGTTTGTTTTTTTGCCTTTTTTGAGACAAGGTCTCACTATGCAGTTCAGGCTGGCCTTCAGCTCACTTTTATAGCCAAGGCTAGTCTCGAACCTGCGCTGATTCTCCTGCCTCAGCCTCCCAAGTGCTGGGATTACAGGCGTGTGCCACCACGCCTGGCTTGAATCAGGGTTTAATTTGCAATTGAGAGTGTAAAAAATACAAGATACATTTGAAAAATAGTTAATTTTAAATGAGGCTCTTCCCAGACAATTCAATGGTTCAAAGTGCAATCTTTTTTTTTTTTTTTAAATAATTGGCTACTGAAAGAATCTTTATTCTTCTTTGCTTTTTTCCTTTTATGTGTTCAGTACAAGGTGTACAGGATCTCACTTGTAGACAGCACTCACAGTGTTTCTCCTGTTTTCAGCCTCTGCAACAGCTGAGACTACAGGTGTGCACCACCACGCCCAGTTTGGTGATTTCTTTGGATGTGCAAAACTTTTCAAAGGATGACACTGAAGTTGTGGATTCTTCAAAGTATTTCCCATGAAATATGGTTTTCAATGCCTCTAAGTTATTCCTTTCTATTTAATAACTTAGGAGGTGAATGTTTTTGATAACATGTTTATGCCCTAATAAAAAATAGGATTGATCTGCCAATGCTTGAATCTCAAACTGACATGTAGAATTTCTACCTGGTTACAATAAAGCTTTGCACAATTCTGGACCAATCAAAGAAAAAACAAAAAACAAACAAACAAAAAAAACCCAGCCACTTGAACTAATGAAAGAAAAGTAATTTGGAGAGGTTTTTCTGTCATTCCAATAGAATGTGATACAATATGCTAGGCCTACCTGTCTTCCCTGCGAAGAGTCTAAGGTTTTATTTCTTTTTACAGTTGCTCATGAGAACTACTCTAGAGCCCACATTGGAAGTCAGGGAACAAAATGAAAGTGACAATGTAGGAAAGGGAGAGGAGAAGAGATGCAAAGCTAGACTAGAAGAGAACGCAAGTTGGAAGGAGAAAGATCAAGATTCCTCCATGGTAACAAGCTAGCATGAAATCATGGAGGACTGGATTACACAGAGGGGGTAGGGGCACGCAGAAAATGATATGTAAGACAAAGACAGTGGATACATAAATACAGGACAGATGAGAGATAGATAGATAGTTAGATAGACAGACTTACACACATGTAGATGACGAGAGTTGATAGAGAGACAGACAAACAGACAGACTTGGATTCAACAAAGATCTGTGGAAAATGATTCCAAAATCTGTAGCTTTGAGGCTGATTTAACAACAATATACTGAAGAAAAAATCAAGTCCAGGGAGTCATTCAGATTAGCTCAGTGGTTAAAGCGCCTGTGCAGGCAATCCCTGTCCGGAACAGGGAGGGCAGTTTGATCCCCACCCCAACACTTAAGGCAGCCTGAGCCAGACCCCTCCCCCCAAAAAATCAAGTCCAGGTGGGCAAATAAATGGTATCACTTTATCTTTTGTATTTCCTATGTTCTCAGGCTTATGTTTTAAACAGTATTCAGACTTTGGAACCTTATATACACTTTGTGTTTCTTCACGATTTACAATTTTGCATCATAATCCAAGTGATGAGAGAGTCTATTGCAGTGAATAACAGAAGTAATGGGAAAGATATCAGGAACATTTGATGGCTATGGAAGTTCAGATGAGATTTCGTGAACACATCCCATGAATCAAGTTGTGCTGTGAGCCTTCCACATTGCATCACAAATGGGCTTCCATGAGCATAAAGCCATAAAAAGCCAGGACCTTGCCCTGTTTAGCAATGGTTTCAAGTGGAAAGTCAAACCTCACTTTGTCAACGTTTGACACCAGAGCGAGTCCTATGGGGAGTGGCGTCACAAGGGTCCACATACTCCTGGGTACATGTGCTCCAGTGTGTCCAGCTCCTTGGTCCTCAGCCCCAGTCTGGCAGGATTATTGATTCCCAGAGGGCTGGCAGCAACCTGGCAATCCCAGGGCTGAAGTGGTCCAAAGAGGACTGAAGATGAGGAGCAGCCGGGTTGGAAAGTCCCTGGGCATTCAAGGTTCTTCCAGAAACATTAGCATCCAAAGGCAATGATAGCATCAGCTGCAGAAAGGATCTGCTTTCCTTTCAAATGTTCTTCCTCCGGAGCCAATACTGTGGCCACCAGGGTTCATCCTGGAGTCCTTGCTGGGCTCTTGCTCAGGCTGCAGGTTGCTCAGGGTGCCGGGCTGCAGGCGGGTGCCATGGAGCTGTGCATGGATTGAAACATAATCGTGAGTCAACTGACTCATAGGTCACTGTCGTCCCATCACATTTTACCCAGCTGCTTTGCTCCTGGTTGCTAAAGCACAGAGATAGAGGTGATCTGGGAGGGTCCTGCGGTCACTGCCAGCAGCCCACTGTCCATGTTGTGACACCTACCCACAGCATTTCTCCTTTTTGCTTTCCTTGCATGGCTTTTTTGGGTGCCAGAAGCTCTATTCCTGCACCCAGTCCTGTTGGCAGGGCGGCCTCCCTCTCTGCTGTGTTCCTGGGATGGTCTCCATGGTGTCACAGGCACAAGAGCTCTTCTCATTCACGTGGTGCTCGAGCTGGAGCCCGCACAGGTGCTCTACATTCTGCTTTTTGTCTTTGCTTCATTTGCTCTTTGAAAAAGACAGAGTGAAACAATTCCCATAGCTATCTAGAGTGTTCTCCAAGGTCTCTTACAGAGTTTTCTTTTTAAATTATTGTGCCACTCAATGTCACTTTTTTCAGTAGGTGGTATACTTCACTTGTGGTTACGTTTTGATGAAACATCTCCTTGGCCGATTCCTGCATCCAATGCCTATGCCTACCAACTGAAACTTTCTGGACATTTTCAGTGAAACTGATTTTTGCCAGTAAGAAAAGGAAACCGAGAGCTTTCCCTGTGTACTCACGTTCAAGGTTTGATACGATTTCCTAAAGTCGTGTAATGGAATGAGCTGGTTTCTTAAGAGGTGAGAAAGTGTACTGTATAGTCAGTGGAGTTAAATGCTCCAGCTCAAACACTTCCGGGAGAAAAACTGGGAAATTTTATGACTTTAAATTAAGATTTGTGCAACATGAAATTGTTTGGGATGAGATGTTTTGGTCACCAAAAGCTAAGCTTCTGAAACAGATGGAGAGATTTTGTGTAATAAAAATATATGTACAGGTTTCTAATTTTATATTTTTGTGTAATGTATTTGTCTGCTCTTTCATCTGCGAGTTCATTGAAGAAAAAAATAATACCTGAAAAATGAAGAGAAGGGAGGAAGACCACAAGAACAGATTAGCAATTTCTTCTCACATCTTGATGCAAACAGGGTGTGATGACACCAGAGCAGGGCATGCGCAGGGTGTGCACAGGGTGGGCATCTGAGGCTGGAGGGGCCCCTCAGCCTGGTGGCACTGTGGAGGCCTGGGATGGAGGGCTCTCAGCTTTGAGAAGTAGTAGTGAGGCACTGCTGAGGTGCCTCATTGAAATTCTTCCTGTCATCTCATGACCCTAGAGATCCCTTAGGATCTACTCGTGGGTTCACCAAACTGACAATTCCTTTCTAGAGAAATTGAACAGATGTTTGGGTGAAAAAACCCCTAAGGTTTCTAGGTTAGATCGTTACACATGGGTTGAACCTTTCCTTCACATGTTTTATATTTCCAGGTGAATGTCCGATTCCACACTCGCAGGCCTAAGAGATGAATGAGTCCACGAAGATCACTCAGGCACCAAGCAGAGGGGCCGATCAGGCTTTGCATTCAGCAGCAGCAACTCCTACTGGGCTGTAGGACCTACTTACTCAATCAGGCCCTTCATCTATCTATCTATCTATCTATCTATCTATCTATCTATCTATCTATCTATCTTTCTTTCTTTCTTTCTTTCTTTCTTTCTTTCTTTCTTTCTTTCTTCCTTTCTTTCCTCTCTCTCTCTCTCCTCTCTCTCTCTCTCTCTCTCTCTCTCTCTCTCTCTCTCTCTCTCTCTCTCTCTCTTATAATTAAATTTGGGCTGAGGAGGTAGTTTGGTGGTTGAGGCACCTGCCTGGCAAACACAAGGACTCGAGTTTGATCCCTGGTACCGCATGCAGTGTTGGCCCTGAAACTGGATGTGGTGGCACTCACCTGTAATCCCAGTGCTAGGGAGGCTGAGACAGGAGGGTCTTATGAGTCTGAGCTGTGTAACAAGACCCTGTACCAAGTAAATAAATAAACAAAAAGTAAAAAGTAATTAAATTTCTTGGTACATGCAAGATGAACAGAATGATTATATTCATCCTAGGGAATGTGCACCTGTACACAACGTATCTTGATTGTTTTTTTCCCATTCTCCTACCCTACTTTCAGCCTTCATTTTCTGTCATAAATTGGTAATTAAGAATTATCAGAAACAAGGGCTGGCCAAATAGCTCAGTGGATTAAATCACCTGCAAGCAAGTACAGGGGCTGGAGTTTTGATCTCCAGGCCTGCAGTGCCAGCCCTGTCCCCGGGGTGCACTGAGACAGCAACTGAGACTGGGCATGGTGGTGTGTACCTGTCATCCCAGCTCTTGGGAGGCTGTAAATAGGCGGATCACTACAATTCTGATCTAGTAGTGAGATCCTGAGTGCCCTGGAGACACTTCCCTAAAATACACACACACACAAAAGTATCAGAAGCAGAATAAAATTCAAAATCTGAATGAGAAAGACTGAGATAAACAGGAAGCATAGCTGACCCTTAAAGAAGTTCAGATCAAGCAGAGACTTAAGTCGCTTGTGTTCTCCAAGCAGGTAGAGAGGATCTGCATCCATAATACAGCTATTGAAAGTAGCTTATAAATAAGGTGCTCCTGGAAATTAAAATTATGATTTAACATTACATTTGGTTAATATACAACTTCAGTAGGAGCAAGGTGAGGGAAGGTAATTTCTCTCTCTTTTGGGAGCAAAATTTAAACATGAAAAAGGAGGAGAAAAGATGAGAACCACAACTGTTTAACCCAGGAAGTAAAACTTTTAGGTGGTGAGGTTAGAGAAAATGGAGAGAAAGAAAATATTTTCTTAAACAGATGAAAACATTTTTAGTGCTAGTGAAAAACAGCTGTGGCTTTTTGGCTGATCAGCCCTCAGCTAGTCTTGCCTGATTTTCATCAAGAAGGGCACTCAGCTGACAGTCTGACGCATGCTCACTCTCCCCCTTCCTCATTACAGGAATCTTCACTTTGTTTAGGGTAGAAATGGGCACAGTGAAGAATTAGAAATAGTTTCCTTTGTATCTTCTAATAAGGTGTCTGTGTGGTCCAGTTTTGTCGAAAAGGTTAATATGTTAATATGATGTCTTTGAGTGGAAAAGCTATCCTATGAGTGTGTGTGTGTGTGTGTGTGTGTGTGTGTGTGTGTGTGTGTGTGTAAGAGAGAGAGAGACAGAGAGACAGAGAGAGACAGACAGAGCAGAGAGACAGAGAAAGAGACAGACAAAAAGAGAGACACAGAGAGGGACAGAGAGACAGAAAGAAACAGACAGTGAGAGACAGAGAGAGGCACAGAGAAAGAGAAAGGGACAGAGAGACAGAAAGTGACAGAGAGAGAGACAGGCAGACAGACAGAGACAGAGAGACAGATAGAGAGGCACAGAGACAGAGACAGGAACAGAGACAGAGAGAGAGACAGACAGACAGACAGACAGGCAGACACACACACACACACACACACACACACACACACACACACACACACACACACACACACACAGAAAGAAAAGGGTGGGACTGGGTTGGTGGTTCATACGTATAATCCCAGGGCTGGGGAGGCTGAAATGAGGAGGATCGCCATGAGTCTGAGCTGCATAGTGAGACCCTGTACCAAAAACATTAATAAATAAGTAAATAAATAGAGGAAGACAGCTGAGTACGATTACTGCAAACTCAATCTAGACTTCTGAATGCAACTGAGTAAATGATGGAGTACAAGGAAATAAAATACACTTGATTTCTCAAGTTAAATTATTATTGACATACAAAAAGGCATACATGCCATGTTCTAAATGAGCTCAAGGATGTGTACACCTATGTAGCCATCCCTATCCATGTCATAAACATAACCATTCCTTCTAAAAGTTTTCCATTTCTTGTGATTAAAAACGTTTATATGCAATCTATTTCTTGAACAAATTTGTAAGACTACAATGCAATATCGTTACCTAAATGCACTCTGCTATGCAGATTGCTAGGCTTATACATCTCGTATAACTGAAATCTTGTGTGTTCTGGCCAACGCTTTCCCAGTTCCTCCCTTCCCCAGCCCCTGGCGATGACCATTCGATTCTTCAGCTCCAAGAGTTTGTCCATTGTACATCAATCTAGTTTTTATTATGTTTCCTGCATTTTTGGTATTGGATCTGAGCAATCATCAGCAGCGCCAATGTCAAGATTTTTCATGTTGTCTTCTAGGATGTTTATAGCTTTGCTCTTATATTTACCTTTTAATCAATTTTGAATTGATTTATCTTATCTTTTAGAGACAGGGTCTCCTCTTGGAGTTCAGCCTGGCCTTAAGCTACCAGTAGTCCTCCTGCCACTGCCCGATTAGTGCTGGGATTACAGGCATGCACCACCACACCTGGGTGGAGTTGAGCTTTGTGTGTGGTACAAGCTGCTAAAGATTCAATTTTCTTTTGCTTTGTTTTGTGTTCTTGAGACAGGGTCTCACTGTGTAGTTCAGGTTGGTCTTAAACTCAGTACGGAGCCTAGGATGGACTCGAACTCCCAGTGATCCTCTCGCTTCAGCCTCCAATCTGAGTGCTGGGATTACAGGTGTGTGCCACCACGCCTGGCTTGACTTCACTCTTTTACAGTCAAAATCTAGTTTTTCAACATCATTTCTTAAAGAGACACTCTTTTCTGCACTCTGTGTTCTTGCCCTTCTTATCAAAGATGAGTATACTGGAAATGAGTGGGCTTACTTCAGGCTGTCTGCCCTGATTCATCCATTGGTTAAGATCTGGATATCAACATCATACTCCTTTAGAGACTTTTTGTTTTTAATTTAAAGGTTTGCTAAATGTTTGTAACACATAACAATATGCATTGCACTCATTTTCCTTCCCTTCCCCTCCCAGGCCTGTCCTCTTTCTACACCCTCAGTACCTCTTCCTAGCTCCGCAGTCTACCTCCCTGCTGGCTATCCTCTTACTTTTATTTTGCTCTCAAAAATTGTTTGTAGTCTCCTGATGATTGTAAGTTTAAATTATTTTGAAGTCAGGAGGTGTGCTATCTCCTGTTTGCTCTCACTCAAAATTACTTTGACTATTACAAATTTCTTGAGGTTCCACTGAAATGTTAGATTTGTTTTTCTATTTCTGTGAGACTTCATTGGGATTCTTGAGGGATTGCTTTGAATCTATAGGTTACGTTCATGCATTTGGCCCCTTTCACAGTGCTAATTCTTCCAAACCATGAACTTTCCATTTATTTGTATCTTTTTCAAGCTATTTTATCAATGTTTAGAGGAAGAAATCAACAGAGAATTTATAAAGTATTTTGTGACATGTAAAAACAAAAGCAATATACCACAACTTGTAAGATGCAAGCAGACACAGTACTCTAATGGAAGCTTGCAGCAATAAACCCCACACTAAAAGAACAGAGATCTCAAGTAAACAGTGTAGCTTCAACCTTCAAGGAATTAGGAACAGAATGAACTAAGCCCAATGTCAGCAAAAGGAAAGAGTGACAAAGATTAAAGGACAAATAAATGTGATGGAAAATATAAAGACAATTGAAATAATTGGTGAAACTGTCTTGCATTTTTGTAAGATAAAAACATTGACAAACCATTAGCTAGATTAAACAAGAAAGACAACTCAAAGAAATCCAGAAATGAAAAGGGACACATCACAGTACATATCTCATAAAGGAAAGTAGCCATCAGAGAATGTTTTTATAATTCTATGAAAAAATTGACCACCTAGATGAAATGGATAAATTCATAAGAATATTCTACCAACCAAAATGAAATAGGAAGAAAATGAAGGCTTGAGTATTCAAGGAGACAGTTTCAAAAACCTTCAAACAAAGACCAGATGGTTGATTTTGGGGAAAAAGGAATGCTCCTCCACTGTTGGTGGGAGTATAGACAGACTGGTAAAACCGCTGTGGAAATCAGCGTGGAGGTTCCTCAAAATGTTAAGATTAGAGGTCCCATTCAACTCATCTATTTGCTTTCTGGGTATTTTTCCAGAAGAACTGAAAACTCCATACCACAGTGATATATGTGCACCCTTTATAGAAACACAGCTTGTCGTAGCTATATCTTGGAAACAACCAAAATGCCCATCAGCTGCAGAATGGATGAAAAAAGATGTGGTGTTTTTATACAATAGAGTATTACTCAGCTACAAAAAAAGATAAAGTCAAGGCTTTTATAAGTAAATGGAGGTGACTAGACCATACTCATAAATGAAATTAAATTATACTCACATGTGTAAACACTGTATTGTCTCCCTAGTCTAAGGACCTGAAAGAGTAAATAAAATCTGAAAGGCACAATATAGATTGTTCAAGGGAAAGAAACTTCTCAAAAGGAAAGAACAACTGGGATAAGGGAAGAAGAGAAAGTAGAAAAGCAATGGGAGGAGTATATGTAACAAGATAGCTAAGATAATTGTACTACTAATTTTTATTGATTTATTGAAAGGAACAATTAATGCTTCATATTCTTTTTTATGTCTATTTGGGATTTTATTTTATTTTATTGAATATTTGAATTGCTTACTATTCTTGACCAATTTTGCATGCTTATATCTGGTCATCGGAGTACCTACTTTGAAGACAACAGTATGCATACAACGACCAATTCATATCCTATTAGTTTTTGAAATTCTGTATAGTTTCTGATGTTCCTTTAAAATTACTTTTATGCTCCTTAATACAAAGAAAAGCCAGATGGTTTCAAAGGTGAGTTCTATGGAATATTTTGTTGAGAAGTAATATCACTGCTTTTATTTTATTTTTAATTTTAAAATTATTTTAAATTAGTATATATCTGTCACATATGTTGATCATATTCATCATGAGGTCTTCGTGCCTGTACATAGCACAACTTAGTTCCACTTCTTTCCCATTCCTGCCTCTCTTTTCAACCCCTTTTCCTTATTTACACAAGCATTGTTTCCATTTTTCCTTCTATTTTGTTTTTTTCTTTTTTTCTCCCTTGTCTATTCTCCTCCTTTGTCCCTTCCTATGTGAGCATGTTCTTCCTACTCTTTATTCTTTATCCTCCATAATACCACTACTTAAAAAAATATTTATTTATGTATTTGTTTATATATTTGGTACAAGGTCTCCCTATTCAGCTTAGACTTGGGGTGACCCTCCTGTCTCAGTCTCCTCCATGCTGTGGCTACAGGCATGTACCACCATACCCAGTTTGAGCGTCTATCACAGTGTTCCTGGGGCTGGCATAGCATGTGGTACTGGGGATTGAACCCTGTTCCCTGCACTTGCAAGGCAGGCACTTAGACCACCTGGCTATCTCCCCAGCTCAAAAATCACTATTTTTAAATATTTCCAAAAAGTAGAATGAGTTTTCAGACACTTCCAAACTCATTTAATGAGGCCAGCATTACCTTGATATCAGCTCAGACACAGATTCCATGGGAAAAGTAAACTATGTGTGTGTTCCATGGATGCAAAACTCCTCCACAAAATGCTGCTAACCAGATCCAACATAATACCAGAAGCACTGTGTGAGGTCAGATTTTTCCCTGGGAAGTGAGCATAATTCAACCTGTCAGTAACCATGATGGGCTACATCAACAGAATGAAGGGCAGCATCACAGAATCACCTCCATAAAAGCAAACAAGGTAGTCTACTGCTATGGTTTGTGTTTAGTTGTCCCTCCAAAGCCTCATGCAATCATGGGGTGGGGACTTCTAGAGTTTGAGATTAACTCATGATCCACTGGGATAATGGGTGATCCAAGAATGAGATGATGGGTCTGAGCACCGCTGGGATTATGGATGAGGTGGATAGCCTAAGGCAGAGAGCCTGAATGTAATATAAGAGAGACAGAGCAACAGACTCTCTCTGCTGCCTCTGTTGCCATTGTTGTTGTTCCACCACCATGAACTGCTGTAATTCTGCCTTGGATCCGGCTGAGTATGGACTGAAACCTCCAGTAACTGTGAGCTAGATGAAGCTTTCCTTCCCTCATTTTGGGTGTCAGGTATTTGTCCCAGCAATGAGAGAGGAGTCACTGATACATTGATGAAATTCTACACTCTTTCATAATGAAATTGCTCAACCAACTAGACATAGAAGGAATGTTCCTCAACATAAGAGAGGCCATCGATGGGTGACTAACCCACAGCTACTGCCACACTCAATGAGGACAAATTAAAAGCTTCTCCTTATTCCTAAAGCTTAGAAATAAAACAAAGTGCCCACCTGGAGCATTTCTTTGTAACATAGCACTGAAGTCTCAACCAGAGTAATTGGGCAAGAAAATAGTAAACACAAGTTATGTACCTCAGAAAGGAGGAAATAAAGTGATCTATTTTCAGATTACATGATCTCATAGATAAAAACCCCAAAGATTCCACAGAAAGTCTGTCTGAACCAAAGGCAAATTCACTAAAGTTACAGGAGACAAAAGAAACCAATTTGATGAATTTTCAGGATACAAAAGCAACAAATAAAATCAGTCTTTACATGGACAAGAGACTCCTTGCAAAGAAACACACAAAATGATCTCATTTATAATAGACTAAGAAGAACAAAATACTTGTAATAAGGTTAATGAACAAGCTAAGATATACGTAAAAAATAGAAAGCTTAATTTTCATGTTAGAGTTAGTGTCCTTTGAGCTGGCTTTCTGGATATTCTCACTGACTTTACTGAAAGAAATTTTGGGTTCTGGTCCATCAATATTTTTACTCACAATGTCAGGAATGCTTAATGCTTTTCCACATTTAAAGTAAGTGTGTAAATAAAACACAGAAGAACTAACTATATAGAAAAGCAGATAACCACTAAGAGGAGTGCATTTCTCTTGGAAGTTCTAAGGTAGAAAAGAGGAGAGACAGCAGAAGGAAAGATGATGTCTTAGCTATTTCTTGTTGCTGAGACAAAAATACCTATCATCCAAAGTTAAAGCGGGAAAGCTTTATTTAGCTCACAGTTTGTAGAGGTTTCAGTCCGTAATCAGCTGGTTCCAAGGCAGGGTGGCACTATAGAGGGGAACAGTCCACAATAGGCAGAAGGCAGCAAAAGAAAGCAAGGGACCTTAGGGGTTTCTTTCCCCTCCTTATATACTCTATTTATGTTACTGGGATTAGGATTGGACTAACTCAGTCATCACACACCCATAATCCCAGAACCATGTACCCTACATCTAGCCAACTCTAGGAAAACCCCAGCCATGACCCCATGAGGCTACGAGTGACAGCTCCACACATACTGTGACAGACAGGAAGCTGACATGTTCTTTCTGGTACCATTGGATTCAATATGCACTGAATATAAATAGCTGAAAAAGCAGAATGAAAATTTGGTCCCTATAATTTAAAGGCATCGAGGAGAACAGCTAAGCAGCACATCAGCATGTGAAACACACCAGCATGCAGAAGAAAGATGAGTGAGGAGCTCAAAAGCAATGCAAGGGAGGCTCAACTCCTTCTCTTTACAGTAATGAGTCTATGAATGCTGTGTACAGACAGATGAAAATGTACATGTGTGCGCGTCCCTGGAGTTAGGGGAGCAAACCCTGAAGAAACGAAAGCCAGATACGGACATAAGGGTTATTTCTGAGGAATAGTAACTAGAATAAGGCAAGAGACTGTTACTTTTCACAAAATTCCTCTCTCTCTCTCTCTGTCTCTCTCTCTCCTCTTTCTCCCAAATCCAGTGTTGCTTTTAGTAATAATGTCTAAAAACAGTGAAACAACTTTGATTTCACTTGTCACTCTAGGAAAGGGATTTGAGCATGAGTAACAGGTTTGTAAGCATTGCCCCCCTCATCTTACAAAGCGTACGCGACGGTTTTGGGTTATGGTTCTTTTCACAGACAACTTTCCAGCAATCAGGCCGTTTCACATGAAAAGAAAACCTCTCAACATTACCAGAAAACAGCAACAAATAATAGTAAGATGTGACATCCTCTCCCCTAATTACCTGTTATAAAGATGGCTGGAAGCAGCTCGATGAGGCATCTCACTGTTCCCCATCAATATTTTCTCACAGGTGGCTTCCTAATGGCTTTGATGTTCTGCTTCTAGCTGCTGTCGCTAGTGACTGAAGGCCTTCAGCCGCTGAGAACGGTGAGACAGGACAAATCATTTAGAAAGAGCACCTACCGATTTTCTCCGCCCCCAACACTTCCTTCAAAATCCATTTTTGTTACAATACAAGGAAACAAGGAAACACTTTGAATATCAGATGCTTTATTTTATTTTAGCAGCGCAATCCTCAGTGGGAACCAAATGATAAGGCATGATGTTTGTCTAACGCACCTGGAACACTTAGGTTCCTTCCCAGAGGTCTCATATATGTGTCAGTAAAAAAGTCCCATTACTTTTTGGTAGCTTTTAGAGCCAGCACACGGGAGGAGCACCAGAGAAGGCGGCTCAGGCTGTGGGCACGGCGCCCCCACTCACGGGCCACGCGCTTGTGTCCACGTTGGCTTGCACCCTTCCCTAGAGATGGTTTCTGGAAATGCAGGGAGGCCATGCTCCTCTCTCCTCCCTGTCCGGTTTTTTTCTGGGGCCCTCTCTAGTCCATGCCCTAACTCTGCTGTGCAGGACACGCCCTGCATCAATTAAACCAATGGCTAGCATTTTTTTTTCTTGAACTTGAGAGTTTTAAGGTCGCTGTTGCATTTTCCTCGTTTGCTTTTCTTACTTCTTAAAGGTCAGGGATGGTGGCGTTCAGACAATGTCACCTTAGATGTTCCCGGAAAGGAAAAGTAATAGTGGCTTTATTCCAGAGAGTTGCATTTACCGCTTTGCAGGCAGTACCAGAAGGTAGACTCAGTCTTCTCTGGAGAATTAATCATAGGTCGGGCACTAGAGACTGGAGACCCTATATGAATTGCTACCCTGGGTCCAGCTCCTTTTGATAACAAGGATGGCCACTTCCTGTCATGCGCAATGCTGACGCGCATGCGCTGTCTTAATAACTGTTCTGAGCTTTTAGATTTCTCATTTTGTAGATGAGTGCATTAAAATTCGGAAAGGCTACTTATTTGCTCAAGGGAGTATGGAGTAGGCGCTTCAGCTTGCCACCAGAACTTAGCTGCTCTGTCACCTATTTCTTATAACTACGCACTCTGCAGTCTTAGTTTGTTGTGGTTGTTGCTGTTTTGTTGTTGATCAGTTTAAAAGCTTCAACCCAGTTTTCTTCGAGCACTATCTTGGTTACTGTTTCCTCAGCATTGCTCTCAGCTAATCTTTAGTTTTTTTATGTGTATTTTTATCTGGACACTTAAATTAAAATATCGGTTACCTTTGCTCTACTGTGGAGAAAAAGACAGTCTTTCAGCTAAAAAGACAGCTGATGATATGGGAGACTCATTTTGCAGCTCATAATAGATATAAAAGAGATAGCTTGCTAGAACTCATATTCATGAAGAATTAGAAACACCATGTTTAATACAAGAAGATAAAAATGTCAAGCACAGAGATATTCTTCAACGCTTTAGATTTCCAAGCAAGCATTTATAAGGAAAGAAGTTTTGCAGTGTTGGAAATGCCAGTGAATGTTCATCAGTGTGACAGATGTTTACTTCAAGTTTAAAAGCAAAAGAAAGGCCAGGGAGACAGCTCAGGGCCATAAACGCCAAGCAAGAGGTCCTGAGTTTGATCCCCATTCAAAAAAATATGACAAGAAAATAAATCAGAAAATAAAATTTAAACTATTTTGGAAAACTTTTTGGAAAAAGTCAGTAGAATTGCCTTGTGGATGTCTTGTCCTTTAGACCTTTTGCAATGTACAAGTATTTAATTTCTCAGGAGTCATCTTTATTTTACTGTTCGCAATGCTCAGCTCATATTCTTTGTGCATTTTAAATTCCATACCTGACCTCCTTGATTTGGATGAAAATTCATATATTTTTTTTCAGTTTTAAAAAATTGTCTCTCATTTTGCTGGTGGTACTTTTTGCCATGTAGTATCTTTTTATCCTACATTGTCAAATTTGGTAAATTATTTTATTCTTGCTTTTTCTTTTATTGCATTTAGAAAAGTCTTTCCTGCTGCAAAATTAGTTTTGAAATCTTTAAGATTTCTTCTAATACTTAAATTCTGTCTCTGTCTCTCTGTCTCTGTCTCTGTCTCTGTCTCTCTCTCTCTCCCCCACACACACACTTTGTCTTGGATCCATTTGATATGCTCCTGGTATAAGACATAGACGATACACGCAAATTTGTCTTTATGTACTTTGCTATTTAGTCTTTCTTTCTTTCTTTCCTTCCTCACTTCCTTCCTTC
>PVKN010020887.1:0-15754 GCA_004027915.1 Capromys pilorides
AAAATAATTTCAAACACTAATGATTTTTTTGTGTTTGTTTTGGGTCTATGTTAACTACAGCTTATAGATACCCATTTTTCAACTTAATGTATTTAATCAGTCATTTATGGTGCTCTTGGTTTGTGTTTTTATCTTCCCTTAATCTATAATTCAGTGAGAAGTGTAATTTTTTAAAGAACCGCATTCAGACAAGGGCATTTATGTGAGTTTCAGATGGAAGTGTAGTTAGCCTGGGACCCAGTGAACAATATGAATTATAAAGGGCTTGCACCATCTTTAAAATTAAACACATAGCTGTGTCTGCCAACAAATCAGTTTTTACAGTCCATACGTATTTGTTAAATATTAGTTGTTGGGTGAATAAAAATACTAAGCTTAAAAATTGGAAATTCAGAATGGGAGCAAAACATTTTACGGCTCTCTAAGGTATTTTCTGCTTCCTGTATTTCATTGTGAGTCACTGCGCTTCCTTGGTGTTTCTGCATTAACTTGATTTACTGTACACCTGCTTGTATTTATGTAACTGTCTCTGCAAATGATCCTGAGTGCTTCCCTACACAGTGCCCCCTTAGGTAATTGACAGGTAGCGTTTGCTGGATCCCGTTGTCATTCTGTCATCCTTGCCCTGCGTGCTCTGCTTTTTGTTTATTTTTGTGGAACTGGAGTGAGAACCCAGGACCCCACACGTGCTAGCACGTGCTCCACCACTGAGGCGCATCTCCAGCCCTTTTTAAACATTTTGTTTTGAGCTAGGGGCTCCCTGAGTGGCTCCAGCTGCTGTCATGCCTCAGCCTCCGGAGTAGCTGGGCCTGCAGATGTGTGCCGCCTGCGAGTTCCGTCCTTTGGAAAGGCCCTTTTGTGCTCGTCATAGCCTGTCGTGTGTTTCCTACCTTTCAGCTTTAGTATGTTCACTTGAATATAAAAGCGTGACTTTCCTAAAACGTTCCGGGTAACACGCTCGGAAAGGAAGGACCGTGTTGGGAAAGGCCAGCTGGACCCAGAGCATGAGGAGCACAGGCCGGAGCGGGTGAGGGGAGTCGGGCCCAGAGCAGCACAGCTAGAGGCCTGCGGGGATGTAAGGTGCCTGAGACGCGGTCACTGCTTTGGAAGGCCAAAGTCAGGGTGCACAGAGGGCGGGCGGGGTGCAGTGTTCAGGTTATGTTTCTGTAGGTGGACAAGGTAAGTTGTGCTTTTCTAGGAGTCAGGCTGCTGTGACATACGGTGAGGTGGAATCTAATTCATGAGGAAATTATTCTTTCAGAAATTTTCCTCAAAACACTTTTTTCAGTAAAGGAAAGACAGTTAACCATAAACATCAGGATTTAAATCACATAAAATATAAATGAACCAAAGCTTAAGTATTGCATAGTCCTGGGAACCTGGAGTCTTCCCCTAATTCTTTATATTTATTTACTTATTTTATGTATTTGGTACAGGGTAAGCAGCTTGGACTGGTAGTGTTCCTCCTGTCTCAGCCTCCCCAGCGCTGGGATTACAGAAGTGGGTCACCACGTGTCTGGTCTCAGTGGTTGGCTCAGCACACTCGCGGCAGGGCCAGCGCTGTCTGTGTTGCAGAGGATCGAACCCCAGTCCCAGGCCCTGGGCTGGAATGTTACTTGACAGCGACTGGTGGAGTGGGCCGCCTTGCACCCCACTGCTGTTTTCAGTCCTCCTGCTTGCTTAGCTTCATCCTTCAGGCTGTTGAGAGTTAGAAGCGTGGTGTGGCTTCCTTGTGGGCAGAGGCCTCGATGGCGGCTGGCAGACCGGGCAGAGCTTTGAGTGGAAGTGCAGAGCCTGCTCAGCGCGCGTGATGCCGGCTGCCACCGCTGGCGTGGGCTCGGGAGCGCAGCTGCTGGGGCAGAGTCGTTTGTGAGGTGGGGAAGGGCTCCCTCCTGGCCTTGGCTGCCACGGTGTGCAATGGGGGTGATCGCGTGGGCCTCGTGGAGTTTTCTGAAGCTCAAGCACGTTAGGCCGTGTAGCACTGTCCTGGGGCAGCCAGCAGACGGTGCCGCCGTGCGCAGTTGTTGTTTTCACTACAGTGTTCCAGCAAAGCGTCCCGCTTATTATTTCTGTCTTCAAACCATTTTAGATGTTTCTATTCAGTGTGCGTGACTGATTTTTAAAATCTGTCGAAGAGTAATGGTTTCCTGTAGTTGTGCTCGCGATTTTCCTGCTTGAAAGGTACAAACGTTGGACTTTCTGCGTCTCCACACCAGTAAGCGCACATTGAAAGTGCAGACCTGTGTCCCGTAGATGGTGGCTTCCCACGGGCTGTGTGTAGGCTGGCGCGTATTTCCTCTCCCGCAGCGTGAACCTCGGGGATGATCTCAGATGCTTCTGTTTCTTAGGGTTCAGGTTCTGAATTTCCTTTTTGACTTTGCATTTTTAACGACTTCAGTCTTTTATGTAAATGGTTCTATTTTCAACACCTGTCCGTCTTTCTAACTGAAAGTATACCTAGTTGAAAATACTAAATAAAAGATAAAACTGATATAAAATACTAAGATCACAAATTATTTCCTTTTAACTATTGCTATAGCGTTCCCAAATGCTCCTTAGGAGATATATACATATCAGAGTCTCCAGGAGCTGTCTACAGGGTCTCACTCCAGAGATCAGATGTACAGTGATTCTCCTATTTTCAGCCTCCCCAGAGCTCAGATTACAGGCACGTGCCACCACCCCCAGATTCAGTTGCCCTTTTTTTCTTTCTTTGAATTAATGGGCCACTTATGATTCAATTGATGTGTTTCCTGGCTTATAGGTTAGGGCTTTTCATGACGCCTGCCCTCTGAGGATTCAAGTAGCAGATCTCAAACACCTTTATCTGTGGGAGCTGTCTCTGTAGATAGGGCTCTTTGGAAATGTGAAACTGCGCTGTTGTATTGTGTTCTTCCCCTCCAGCACAGGCCTCTTATCTCATTCCTCTAATGTAGCCTTGCCACCCCTTTCATTCGTTGGTTCCATTTGGTACAAGGTCTCACTATACAGCTTGGACTTAAAATGATCTTCCGATTTTCTTTTTCTTTTTAACTTTTAATATCTATCTATCTACCTATCTGTCTCTCTTATCTGTCATCTGTCTATTTACTTATTTGCCAGGATTCCAGGACCAGCACAGCATGTGGTGCTGGAGATCAAACCTGAGTCCTTGTGCTTGCCAGGCAGGTGCTTAGACCGTGGCACTATCTTCCCAGTCCCCTCACCACTATTTCCAAAGACATTTCCAGAAAATGGAATGGGTGTTTGTTTGTTTGTTTATTTATTTATTTATTTATTTATTTATTTATTGTGTTTTAGAGAACGGTCTGCAGGGTGTTCAGGGTCTCACTACTAGATCAGACTTGAAGATCCACCTGTTTACAGCCTCCCAAGAGCTGGGATTACAGGCGTGTGCCACCATGCCCAGTCTCAATTGCCATGTCAGTGAGCCCCGGGGGTGGGGCCAGCATGGGCACAGCAGGCTTGATTGAACCCTGGCCCCTGCGTCTGCTGTGGGATGGGGATTTGTTGCACGAGAGAGTTCTGGGGTTTTGGGGGCACTGGCCTGCCACCTTGAATCATCTCGCCTCAGACCCTGCGTAGTGGGCCTGTGTGCCTCTGCCACCATGACTGGCTAGAGCCCTCGTCTTTTTTAAAAAGCCCACTTTTGTTTCTCCATTCAGAGTGCTTGATCACTTTATCGCTGTATCTCTGGGTCTTGTCTGCCCTGGAGCTTGTTTTTCCTTGGCTTGGAATCCCTACTTTGGTTACCTTTCTCTAAATAGCCTTTCCTGATTCCCCTCAAGAATTACTACCTTGGGCAGGCGAGATAGCTCAGCTGACTAAAGTGCCTGCTTAGGCAAACGTAGAAACAGCGGTTTGATCCCCGGCATCACATGCTGCGCCAGCCCTGCCCCCAGGGTGGGCCTAGCCAGCTGCAGAGTCCCGGCATAGTGGTGCATGCCTGCAATCCCAGCGCCGGGAAGGCTGGGAGCAGGAAGATCGCCACCCGTGTGAGCTGCGTGGTAAGACCCTGTGACATCCAAACACATTTAAAAAAAAAGAATTGCCACCCCTCTCTGCTTTATCTTGATAGTTCTATGTGATTTGGTGAAAATGTGTATTGAATGTATACTTTTTGTGAAGTAGTAGGTGGAGGTTAATGTTAAACTGAAGAAGTTGTTGGGAGAATAATGAAATTTTTTAATGTATTTTTTTTCTAGTGTTCTTTTGAAGATGATAATGTGCATTCCTTGTTAAAGCCTTTAGAACTGGAACTACAAAAGACAGTGCATACATATTGTGGAAAAATTTACAAAATATTTATCAAGCAACTAACAAGAAGCGTACAAGACCGATATGACAGACCACCAAAGGAAAGGTGATTCTTGTGATTACTGAAGGAAATGGAGGAAAGTAACAATATAACAGAGCTTGTGTGTGAAGGAACGATCTTCCATGAAGTATTTGGGGAGGGCATATTTATCTCCAGAATAATTTTTTCCTGAAGAAGTTGTGAAAGCAGTATATTTGTATGATGAAGAATGAGTTAGAATCCTGACTTGGAACAAGAAGACCCTTGATCTCTGGCGTTCTGTAGCGTATTACTTGTTACTCCATCACTGCTGGAAGTGTTACTGAGTGCTTGTAGACCAGAGCTGTCTTGGCTTTTACTTGAGTAAGTTGGAGGTGTGTGTGGAGGTGCCAGCTGTGACTATAGCAGTAATTTATGTCAGCACTAACCTCACTTTATATGTGTGAGAAAAACTTGTTTACAGGAGCAGAAAAGGCTCTGTTTCTCAAGAAATGTGACGTGACCAATGTAGCCCTTGACAATCCGTGTGTACCGTTACGCATTTCATCTCTGTTCTACAATATTGTTGTGACAATCATATTCAGAGTTATCTTTAGACTCTTAAGCTGCACGTTAAGAACTGAGCTGTAGGTGAAAGTAAAAATAGTGAAAATGTTGAATGTTTTTCGGTGTGTTTGTGTGTGCGCGTGCATGGGTGTGTGAGAGACAACTTTTTCATTTTGTATGAATTACACTGTTTTGCCAAATCTCAGTTATAAGATACTTAGAATTTTTTTAAATCACTTTATGTGAAAGTTGTCAGCTTTCCTGGACATCCTGGAAGCAAAATATAGTATGGTGGTAACAAGTGAGAACCTTAATGGTAATGCCGGTGTGATGGAGCTCGATGCAGGGAACCAGGTGGAGGCATGGTGTGTGTACTTCCTGAGGTCAGCGATGGAGCTCCAATGCAGTGGGGAACGTGGTCCATCTAAACTATACTACCTCAGTAGCCCTGCTGGGTATTTTTTTAAGAAGTGAATTTATAGATCCAACTTAAGTAAAAGTTAGACAACTTTGATGGGTGATTGTCCTAACTACAGAAAAGTAGTTCTGATTGGGTTAATGTGTGTATCAGTTTTGAACAGTGCTAAAGATAGTTAACTTTTCATCTTGAAGATGAGAAAAATGACCTGTTGTCTACACAGTGTAACTCTAGATCTGCGTACTTGGTATATGTCCTGTGCCGAAGCACATCTGTTTGGTTATCTTCATTTTCTCTCTGAATTTTAATGCTTAAGTAGGGAAGGGGACATTATGAAGGAAAGCAATCACTTGTAAAAGTTGTGGCATTTGGCTCTGAGAAGATGCAGTGCCTTCTGTGTAGACCTGAAATATGCAGGAATTAGAGCGTCGGGCTATTGTCTTACCTCAGCTGTAGTTCAGTCAGGGACAGAGTAGAGGAAGGCTAAGAAAGGCAAGTTAAAAGTTGACCCCACCCCCACAAGACGGCCCACAAAAGAGCGGGTGGTAACCAGCTGGCACAGGTCGAGGGAGCCAGAGCCGTGGCTCCTTCGCAGAGTGTGACAGCTGTGTGGACGTGGAGCCTGCTGAGGAGGAAGCGAGAGTGCTGAACTTCCAAGCTCTGCTGTGTGTGTTTTTGCTGTCTGACGCCGGAGGGAGGGCGCTTGTTAAAAGTCGATGTCCTGAACCTTCCCCTTTTGGAGACTAATATCCTGTCTCTCGCATGGAGTCTGCAGTCTTCTGATGAAAAGATTTAAAGATTGCACAGAAGTAGAGATCCAGATATCATGACCTAGTGTGTCTGCATTTGTCTCATTCCCTTTTCCTTTGCTGCGTGTGTGCGCGCGCCTTTGCTCGCGCCTGTGCATTTGCATGTGGCGACTTTTTTGAACTGGGAATTGAACCCAGTCCGTCACATCTCTCCGTTCTGGTATTTTGAGCAATGTCTCACTAGTGTCGCTGCGATGCCGGGCTGGGCTGAACTTGAAGCTGTCCTGCCCAAACTTCCCCAAGTGCTGGAACCACATCCGCATCCACTGTACACAGCTTGTTGAGATATCTTATGAGAAACCCCAGATTCCATTTATGTCACTGCTTTGAACATTTTGGTCACTAAAACACATCCTGTTTAGAAGTGGCAGCTGTCCCTCGGTTTCCTCTGCTGTCCAGTCCTTCAGTACGTTTCACTCTGTCTCTAGCTGCTGTTGCGCAGCAGCTGGCTTGTTGGAAGTAAGATGAAACAGAGGGCGTGCCTGCTCTTAACAAGCTCTTCAGGTGAGTTTGACGTCTCCTGCTTTGGGAGCCAACAAATGATTTTGCCAGCCGTAATGTGAAATGTAGGAAGCCACAATTCCTGGCGTAGTTGGTGAATTGTAACTGTGACTATGAGACTAGAGGAGCCGGTTTAGGTTATTGACAAGATACAAGTGTATATTAGTAAATTCTTTACGAGGTAGGTAGTTTCCTCCGCGGAGGCTCGGGCTGGGTGGTGAGCAGTGGATGTGGCCTGGTCTGCTGGACAGAGCCCTGGCCCACTCGGCTTGTGGCGCCCGCGCGCTGTCCCATAGGCCTGCGGGTCAGTCAGCTCTCTTCCTCTGCCCCCTTCAGACCCGACTCACGTGAGCCCGTTAGCATGACTGTCTGCTTTCCTACCTGAAATGAATGGTGTCTTAGAGTGATTGTAGCAGTTTGAACATAAATTTTCTGGATTTTAATTTCAGATAAAGTTGATTTTTTTGTTGTTTGTTTTTATGTTTTGTTTTTTGTTTTTATGTATTTGGTACAGGGTCTCACTACGCAGCTTGGACTCATGGTGCTCCTCCTGTTTTAAGCCTCCCCAGCGCTGGGATTACAGACGCTTGCCACCATGCCAGGACTCGGTTGCTGGCATGGTGTGCCCAGGAGACAGGGCCGGCGGTGCGCGTGCAGCCAGGGATCAAATCCTGGTCCCTGTGCTTGCCTAAATGGGCTTAGTCCACTGAGCTGCCTCGCCAGCCCTCAAAGTCATTTTTTCTTTGAGAATTCTCAAGAAACACAGTTCTCAGAGTTTATGAGGTTGTACTTGGAGAACATACTTTTTTTTTTAGTATAGTTTTTCATAAAACAATGTATCTATGCAGTTTGTATAAATTATATATTTTTTGAGCCTGTGTGTTCGAACAATTCGGACCTCAGAATTATCTCTGGGCTGCAGTATTACCAAAGTGGAATGACTTTAAGATGTAGTCAGACTTTGTAGTCCTCTTAAATGAACTTGGAGAATCTCTAGAAACTATACTTTATGATTCATATTTCCAGAGCACACACACTTTTTTTTGTCCTTGTGAAGAATAATTCTTACTGTATAAGGGAACCATGCCACACAGATCCTGAAGGGACGTCACTGCCTCCACACTGGGCTCATGAGAAGACCAGATTGGGAACCAGTCTGGCTGGGGGCCTCGGGCCTGTTGTTGAACTTCTCTGTGCCTTAGGTTTTAAGTACAATCAGTCTGCCCTTCAGCCCTGGCACGAAGATGAGCCTCAGCAGCTACTACAGACTTGAAAGTGCGCGTGGCTTAGGAACCCTCCCTAGTCTAACTGGTGTTCCGTCTCCTGGACTGGGTGTTTTCAGATGTTCTGCCGTATGAATTTGCTTGTATCGTGGAAGTGGGACGTGGTGCTTAGCACCTATGATCCCGGCATTTGGGATGCCAAGGCAGGAGGATCGATGTCAGTTCAATGACAGTCTGAGCTATAAGGTGAGCTCAAGGCCAGCCTGAACTATACAGTGAGACCCTGTCTCAAAAACACCAAAAAAAAAAGTCAGATTGCTGTTACTATGAAAGAAAGAATTGTTAAGGAAGAGAAAGTAGAGAAGAAAAGTGATGTAAATGAATAATCAAAAAGAAAGGAAGTGAGAAAGAAAGAGGGAGGATGAAAAGACAGAGTAAGAGAAGATGGACAGAAGGTGGGAGAAATGAGAAGAGGAGAAGGACAGGAGGGCTGTGGGAACATTCTCCTGTGGAGTTAGAGCCCTGTGCAAGGTGTCTGCCTGCTGTCCCTGTCCGCGAGGGGCAGCAGAGGCCCTGGCTTCTGTGGAAGGGCGCAGCTGTGTGACAGGGCTGAGAGACATTTCTTGGTCGTGCTGCTCTTTTTTTTAAGTAATGAGTTAGCTTTTTTTTTTTTTTTTTTTTTTTTTTTTATTAGACTTCAGTTTGTGAGCTAGGGGCTGTGGAAAGAAATGTCTTCCATTTCACCTTTGTTCATTCACCAAACCAGCACTGAATTTATGTGAAGCTAACCAGGAATTCTTCAGGGCAGAAAGAGAGAAAGAGAGGGACTGATTTGCTGGGTCTGAAGGGGAACCTGAGCTCTGCTAGCGAAGTTCCCACGTGATGCTCATGTGTAGGAAATGAGGCCTGAGAAGTCCTGCCCTGCCTGAGGCTGGGGTAGGCCTGGGTCACACCTCATCCTCAGCAGGGTGCTTTGGGGTAACTGCTACAAGTGGATTCCAGGAACATGGAGACACATAGAAGGGAAACACCTTAAAAGATAGTCGCTCTCTCTTTAACATGCATACTTCGTAATGCCATAGCTGCAGCCAGAATCTGAGATGAGTGTAGAAAGACCCCTCATCTTTGTTGTAAACTAACTTTTTGGTTCTTTAGAGTAAATAGAGAAGAGATGCAGGTTCAGTGTGTCAGCTGTGGGGCCAGTTATCCATTTGTTAAATGCAATTTCAAATGTCTTTAATTGCCTTATTACATTTTAATATTTAATAAAATGTTTTTACTGTAATGCTTTATATATTGCCAAAGCAGCTCCCTTTGCCTCTTATAATCTGGCTAAACTGTTTGATGTTTGTTTTTTCTTATTGGACATAAAACTGGATTTCAAAACAGTTATATAAACAAGATAAAAGTCTAAAAGGATATGAGAATTAAGAAAAATGAACATATTAAGATATCTAGCAATAACATAATGGCAATATTACTCTGAACAATTTTAAATTGATTGCAAATAAGTGTTAGACTTACTTTGGAAAGTTTGAATTGTCACCTTGTTTCAGCCATTCCAAATGCCTAATGAGATTATTTCCCTGGAATGCTCAAATAAAAGAGAGCTTTTGCCAGTAATTTTTCTCACCACAACACTTGAGTGGCACCTGGAGGAGCTGTGGTGAGCCATTTCAGTGCCAAATTTGAGACTGGGACGGAGCCTTTGCTGTGTTTCTGTATTCAACTGGAGTAGTGAATGCATTCACATGCAGAGTACGGTTGCAGCCCCTTTTAAAAATTGGGGAAGAGAATGCAGCAGCGTGTGTTCCAACTAAAAATGAAGTGACTCTGTCCATGGTGGGCAATACCTGTTTCCTAGGGAATATTGGAATATTAGCTTTTGGAGCAAACATGACCCAGGGTTTGTAGTTGGTTTAGAGTACGCCATCCCTTGCGAGTCCAGCATGCATTGCCAGTGTTTGAGAGCTGAACTAGTGGCTTCTAAATAGACTCCGTAACCAGGACCTGAGAAGTGGATGGTGCGAACCAGAAACCAAACCTGTTCCTGAGATCAGAAACTGGAAACGGTAGCAGGTGTTCACTTTTTCCAAATATTTTGCATAAATATACTAATATTTTAAGTAGCAATAGTTTTAAAAGCTGGAGAAATGTATTGTGATATACTGTGATATTTAGAAATTACTGTCCTTAACACTACTTCTAAAATATTTTGTCTTTAGAATAATATGGATTATCTTTCTCCAAATATTTTACGTATTTGGGAAGTTTATTAAAAGAGTATAAAATAATAGATTTGATTCTAACCTGGGAATATGGGAAATTTATTTGTTCTATTTTGGATGAATTCAGCTCATTTTTTTAATTGAGAAACTGTTGTTACTAAATAAACATGTACTCAATAAATGTTTAGTTTTCTCAAATGATATGTCTGAATTATTTTTGCAGTCAAAAACAATCTCAGGGACACAATCTCCAGCAGCAATAAACAAAGAACAATTTTAACAGTGTATGAGTTGGAGTGGTTGCTAATAAGGTGGGATCCAGGCAGAAGCAATTTCCTGGATTGCCTAATTCAGTCACTGCATCAAGAACTTCCATACCAGCCAGGTGTGATGGGGCACGCCTGTAATCCCAAACTTGTTAGTCAGAGGCAAGAGAATTGCTGTGAGTGCAAGAACAGTATGGGCTACGCAGTGAGTTTAGGGCTATTCTGGGCCACATAGTGAGACCCTGTCTCAAAACAACAAAAATCCTCCAGACTGCTGGTCTCTGCGTTATTGTTCTTCCACGTGAGCTTGTCCCTCAGGGGTCAGGTGTAATTACAGACATCCTGGGTGGCAGATAACTGAAGGTTTTTATTTTTTTAATGATGTCTTTTCTCGTGTTGCTGAGACAAAAGATTTTCTTCCTCAAATTCCTTCCTCAAATTAAGGAAGGAAAGGTTTATGTAGCTCACATGGATGGAGGTTTCAGTCCATAATCAGCCGGCTCCAAGGCAGGGTGGTGTGACACACGGCTGCAGAGGACAGCAGGCAGCAAGAGCAAGAGCGAGGGATGGGGGAACAAGCCTCTTTCCTCCCTTCTGTTGTAAGCAGGCTACTCACCCTAGGGTGCGTGTAGCCCTCACATCATACCTCTGCCCTGGTCTTGCACGGGGTGAGGATTGTTACAGAGTGAGCACCCTGGACCCTGCTGAGTCATTAAAATTTCAAAACTTCTCAAGTTGGCACAACGAATCAACCACTGTGACATCCTAGGGCCTAAACAACCACCCTAGGGGATGTTCTCTACCCCTAACGTGTAGACCTGCTGAGTCACTTGGTTCAGCTTCTGAACTTATTAAGTGGATACAATAGTGTCAACCATTCAATCTGCTTGTCAACCAGACATACTTCTTTAAATTGGTTTGTACATACAAAGATAAGATTTTTTTGCCATTTCACAACTTGGAACATTGTTGCACAGGTTTAACAATCCTTCACCAGTATCGAATGTGTCAGTATTAGAAAATTCTGCCTTTGGCCTCCCAAAGACATCCCTTTATGGAAAAGACATTTAGTCCATCGCTAAGTTGCTGAGGTCCTAAGGATCCAAGCCCCAAGACTCTGAGATGTCAGACAAACTTAGTGGTGAACCCCTGTATAAATGAAAAGGAAGTTAAACTTCTAGAATTCAATGGCACAAGATAAATACCATCCCAAATATTACAAATAGGAATATAAAGGATTGGGACCAAAATGAGTCAAAAGTCCAGCGGGGCAACCAACTCCTGTAGCTCCTTGTGCAGCCTCTGAAGCAATCTGTGGCAGGTAGTGGGCTCCAAAGGGTCGGGTGGTCCTGCCCCTACGGTACTTTCCATGGCTGTAGCTCCCCCAGCTGCTCTTGGGCCCACTCCCTTGCATGTTTTCTAATATGATCTGCAACCTATTCTCCAAATTTCCGGAGTCTCCACTGTACCTTTGACTTCAAATTCAGCTTCACAAACTGCCCACTGAAGTACACTGCCCTCCAAGGTCTTTTGAAATCTAGGTGGAAGCCATTTTAACACCAGAACTCCTGCATTGTGCATGCAACTGAAACTATTGCAGTGTGGATGTGGCCAAGGTCTGTTACCAGCTGGAGAAGTAGGCAGGCTTTCTACTCTTTTGGCTGTAGGGATCAAGTGTCCGGACCAGTAAACACTCTGATCCAATTCTGAGGAACAAATTATGCTGCTGCCGTTCTGGAACCTGATCCTCTGGGTCTTTCTTTTCAAAGCAAAGTTTTTCACTTTTGCAGTTTTGAGGCTGCAAAGGATGATGATCTACTCCTTGGTGCCCTCAGTCTGCTGCTCTCTGGTTCCTTATCAGCAATCAAGATTGCCTCTGGGGGCCTGTGAGATAGCTCAGCGGACTACAGTGCCTACTGAGGCAAGCTTGATCCCCAGGACTGCATGTCAGTGCCAGCCCCACCCCCAGGGTTGCCAGAGCTGGCCACACACACACGCACACACAATGATTGCCTTTGCTCCACCTTTGCAGTCCACAGCTTTACTAGAACCTCCATTCTGGCCAAATTCACATTTTGAATCTGTGGGGTTCTTTGCTTTTGATTCATAACATAAATTTTACTAAAAGTCCCCAATATTAGCCATGGCACTGTGTCAACATTCAACTTGAAATTTCTTCTGCCAGATTAGTCTGCCACCCTTAATTTCAGTCTCAGGCAGACTCTGAATGTGAGCAAAATGCAGACAAGCTTTCTGCCAGGCCATAGCACATTGTGTAGGGTCCGAAAGCCAACACATTCTTTCTTCCAGCAGAAACTTTCCAAGCCTAGTCTTTACCAGCAGGATTTCTATAAGCTGTCTGTTCTTCTGAGCTCTGACCAGAATCTTTCATAAAACAGCCTAGCGGGGCTGGGGAGATAGCTCTGTGGCACAAGTGCCGGGCGCCTGGCAAGTGGAAGGTCATGAGTTTGAACCCTGGGCCCACAAAAAAAAAAAAAAAAAAAAAAAGTAGTAAAAACAGCCTAGGGCATTCCACCTCTACTCTTTCAAGAAACGTCTCTGAACCTTTGCAAATTTCCCACAGGCCATTCCCAAAGACTCCTGAACTACATGTCACATAGAGTCAAAGCACCAACCCCACTCCTGGTGCCAAATTCTTTTTTTATTTTTTTTTAACCATAGAACAATTTTATTTAGTTTTTGCAATTTGTCCAGACTTTGTCTACATTTATTAGCATCAAATAAGCACAGGTCTAGTTGTTTCTCCCCTCTGGACTGGTGCCAAATTCTGTCTTGGTTACTTTTCTCATTTTGAGACAAAATACCCTCCATCCAAACTTAATGGATGAAAAACTTAGTTCATAGTTTGTGGAGGTTTCAGTCCATAATCCCTTGGCTCTGAGGCAGGGTGGCACATGGCAGAGGGCAACAGTTCGTGGTGGTGGAAGACAGCAAAAGCAATGTGCAAAGGGGCAAGCGAGCCTCTTTCCCTCCCTTACTCTGTATGCCGGCTGACCTCCCTCAGGCAGTGCAGCACTCGAACTGCCAATCTCAGCACTAGACAGCGAGTGACCTCATCACAAACACTACATTCAGCTGCATCCGCAAAGGGCCCCCACCATGACTGCGTGAGGCTTTGAGGCGACAACCAGACGTAGACCATAACATTCTGTCCCTGGGCCCCCCAAATTTTCTTTGGAGGGGGCTAACTCGAGAGGGTGTGATTAATTCATAATGAAATGCTGGGATTAGAGGTGCTGGGATTAAAGGTGGGTGGTTCCTGGATCCATCCATGGATTGGGTTTACACCACCTAATCCTGGCAGGCTGGATACAATAAGGAATAGAAGGGCTCCACTCTCACTTGGTGCTTTTGTTGTCTCCTACCATCGTGACCCACTGCCCCTCTGCCATGCTGCATCCTGCTTTGGAGCTAGCTGATTATGAGTGGAAAGCTCCATAAATTGTAAGAAAACAAACCATTGTTTGTATGAAAAGCAAATTTAAATATAGGCTGTCCAGTGAAGCTCTTTGCTCCTGAGAGAGTTCTAACTTTCCTGGGTGCTCCAAGCCCATACTACTCCTCTCTTATTTAAACTGCTCACTGTCCACTCTTTGGGGAGACTGGGGCTAACCCAAATTCCAACAGTCAAATGAAGGGGGGCATAGCTACTATGAGTGACTTTTAGCAAAGAGCCCAGCAGAATGATTTAAAACATGAGTTTGACCAGCAAGGAAAGTCCAATAAAGCAGTAGACAGCAAAGATGAGGCAGAGGAGATCTTAATGGCAGAGAAGGAACTGGAGAATATAAAGGACAACTTGAGGGCATCGAAGGAAGTACAGGACTCTACCCTTTGTGGCCTTCAGGTTGCAAAAATGAAAGATTTTGCTTAAGGGGCTGGGAAGATAGCTCTGTGGCACAAGTGCCTGCCTGGTAAGTACAAGGTTGTGAGTTCGAACCCTGGTCCCGCCAAAAAAAAAAAAAAGAAAGCTGCAGGGTGCCATGTTCCAGAATAGTGGTACCCTAGGGAATTTGTTCTTTGGAATTGGATTTAGAGTGCTCAGTGATCTAGGCACTTGACTCTGATAGCCAAGGCATAGGGAAGCCTGGCTTCTGCTCTTGCTGGCAGCAGACCTGGGCATCATCCATGTGGCACTGGCATGCAGAATGGAAACATTGTAGAGTCAGGAAGGCTTCCGCCCAGATACAGAAGAAGGCCTTTGAGGCCAGGCAGTGAGCCCCTGAAGTAGTAAGGTATGAAGCTGTGGGGGCAAAGCCAAGGGTGCAGCGCAGACCCCAGGAGACTGGAGAAGCCAGAAACATGGGTTTCTAAGGAAAACTGTGAGGACAAAACAGCAGGCCCAGAAAGGGAGCCGTGGAAGCTACAACCCCCAGCGGTGCTGATGAGGCGGACGCTCCCCAGCCCCTTGGAGCTCACTTTCTGCCACAGATTGCTTCAGATGCTCCACATGGAACTATAGGACTTAGTGTTTGCCTTGCTGGATTTTGGACTTGCTTTGGTCCTTTTCCTTTGTATGCCCCATTCGTAACTTTTGGACTGGAAACGTCTATTTTGGACAATTAAATGAATGTTGGAAGCGTTTAACTTTCTTTTCATTTGCAGTGGTCCACAGCTAAAAGTTTGCTTTAAATCTCAGAGAAGACATGAGACTTGGGCTTTTCACCAGGCCTGTGGCGAGTCCTCCCCGTCTCTCTTGTAAGTGGACTAAATGACTTTTGCATAAAGAGATACGTACGAGTCTTGAGGAATCGGGCAGAATGCTCTGCTGTGCATCTGGATGTCCCCCAAAGCCTCATGCAGTTGTGGGGGGCGGCTTTTTGAAGGTTGCTGGATCTAGAGATTTGATTAATTTATGGTCTAATGCTGGGATTATGAGTGTGAGTGCTGTCCCCACCTGAGGGCAGGTTGCATACAATATAAGGGACAAAAGGAGGCTTCCAGCTCTGTCTCTGTCCCTGTGCCTGCCCCTCCCCTCCTCTCCCTTGTTGCTTTGCTGCAGTTTGCCAAACTGTCCTGCCTTGGGACCAGGTGACCAGAGATGAAAACCTCCACCAACTTCTCCCTAACTTTGGCCACTGGGTATTTTGTCTCAGCAACAAGAAAAGTAACTAAGACACCAGTATCTATTACACATTTCATCTTTACTTATGTGTTCAGTTTCTTACACCGGGAAGCTATGGAATATTTACACAGGTGTGTCCAACTTATTTTACGTAAGCGTGTGGTCTTACAGTGCGTCCATTTAACTAGAAATGTCCCGCATTTAGCCTTTTGTATAACACAGTAGTACTCCATCATATAAAAACCCATATCTTCTTTATCTGTTTGTTGATTGATGGACATTTGGGCTGTTTCCAAAATTTAGCAATTACAAACGGTGCTACTATAAACATTTAGTTCTTACAAATTGTGCCGCATAGAAGACTTTTCTTTGCACACCTG